>CM034532.1:76357710-76438477 GCA_020002185.1 Paraescarpia echinospica | reverse complement strand
ATGTTCATACAATAGATGAACAGTTCCCTGCCTGGACATAAATAACTCCACTTTCGTGGTAAGTTAGGTTTTTTTCTGCTGCAGTGAAATGTGTTGAGATACGTGGGTGTCTTCACTGTGTTGATTTATTATCAACACCAGATCTTTTCACTACAGTTGACCCATTTTACATGTATGACCAGCATCGTGGGAACTTGAACCAGCCTAGGGCTTAGTGCACTTTTACCTATGAAAACTTTGTGTTTACAATTTTACTCTTCCAACAAAGTCAAGAAAACCGATATAGGTAACAGGCTGGCAATAGGTATATGTTTATGTATTGTCTACATATGTATATATATATATCTCGTTTTGCCATACTTTTATTAAGTGCATGTAGTTACTTGTTGTTAACAATATTGTTAATGTAAGTTGTAGCTTCACAACATCACATGTACAAATGGCTGGTGAGGATGTCTTTGTGTACAGGTGGTTGTTTGTCAGATGTCTTCTTTAAATAGATTGTCTTACTGAAGCAGGTGTTATGATGTGTGCAGTTGGATTCTAATCTAATGTCAGTTCTGTACATCTACCAACTGGCTCCAATTCACTTGTTTTAGTGTTTGAACAATCTGTGATTTTTGTTTGTTTTCTAATAATAAAATATTTCTGTTTCACTTTTGTATCCAGCATGTACTTAACTGTACTTTGTACTGTAACAAGAGCTTGTTTCTTCAGGTTGGTTGTGGACCATATTTCATTCATTAAAGGGAATAAAAACATCTATTGCTTGAATTTATGTTATATTACTTCCTGCTATCTATTTCCACGTCCACCAAGCAAAAAAAATCAAAAAAATTAAATGAATTAGAAATTCCACATTTTATGCTGTACATCCGGACATTTTCAAATATGCATATTTTTGGCGCGCTTTTCGGGATGCCGAGATGTGACGTCACTTATGACTCAAACTCGCATCAGGCCGACCCTTTCCAAGCATTCAGACCATGTTTACAAGTATAGCTTTTGGGTCGAAACGAGCGTCAGAATGAGTTATTGTGCAATTTTCCGACGTAATACAAACACTAGTCATCATAGAGGAACAAGCAGTTATCTTACGGTTCCACATGAATCCAATTTTATTCAAAACAACATATGCGAATGGGCCTACAAGTCGACTAGGTTTCGCTGTGAAAACAGATTGTGATCTGTCTGGATAAATACAATGTAGAAACATCGAAGTATATAATGACCATATTTTAATTTTTCTGGCGAATAAATAATTACTACAAAAATATTTAACAAATATTTACAAACAGTGCATCATAGTATACTAAATGATTTGGTTTATATTACTTCGTGAAAACATCAACAAAAAAAGTGTAAAGAAAATCAATAGTTTGCATGCTGTCAGGATTGAACCGGCGTCGCCCGATTGTAAAACAGACACAAAGGAACCAACGCGTTTACTAACTGAGCTATCATGGCCGACAGAAATTCGCTGACTGATTTCAGTTGTTATGATAAATTGTACAACTCCTCCTTCATACATCGATATTCTAGTGATATGAGATTTTACACGTTACTTTCTGTAGCTGGATACGATATATGCTATGTATGTATATTGGTGTACATTATCTCCCGTTGGTTGCATTCGATATAATTATTCTGAAAACGAGCCCAGGGCCAAGCTCGGCGAAACATAGTCGACTTGTAGGCTCATTCGCATTCATTGTTTTGAATAAAATTGAATTCATGTGGAACCGTAAGATAACTCCTTGTTCCTCTATGATGACTAGTGTTTGTATTACATCGGATTATTGCATAACAACTCATTCTGATGCTCGTTTCGACCCCAACATTATTCATGTAAACATGCTCTGAATGCATAGAAAGGGTCGGCCTGCTGCGAGTGTGAGTCATGTGTGACGTTAAGATACCACGTGATTGCCTAGCTCATTAAATTTTTATTTTCCGCGGGAATCGCTACACAGACGGGTTTAAAATCAAATTTATGCTACAAATGTATTTTTCTGTATTTTTAAAATGTTCTCGAATGTTAATGCAATATTAAACTTTCTGTACACATGGAAAACGGATTTTAGCTAATGCCTTGTTTTTATTTCCTTTAAGCTAAAATTGCAACACTGACTCATTTAGCTAGCAGGGATAAACAGCTGGCTGACCACTGGCACGTGACTGTTAAATGTGTTACCAGTAATTATTTGCTCAGTCAACGTGAATGGAAACCTGTCTTATAATTGTTTGAATATGATTTGGCAGCCTGTTTGTCACAAGGCCAGATGATATTTGTTGGTAATTTATATTCAACTGTTCACTGAGTGTGAATAACGACTATAATCTATAATTTATCAAATTTATTCATAATTGATGCAAACGTTAAACTTTTAAAATGTTATTGTCTTTATTGTAACCTCATGTATACTATAATATCTATTCTAAGATAGTGATTGCCCAAATGTCTTTTAATGAATCACAATGTTTTAAGACGATGAACCAGGGATCACTCTGGAAAAAGACATGCAAGCAATTTGCATGATAGTATGAACGCAATAACCTGGTAAATGTGAACAGTACATTGTTTTAATATTAGACATGTAATTATGTTATTATTTAACTTGTTTGAATTATATTCAGGACTGCCTGCTCGACACACAGTCGCGCCTCGTTATAACACGCCCCGTTATAACGCGGATTCGGTTATAACGCGGTCGGTCGTGGACCCCAAATTTCTGCCTTCAGGGGGGAAATGGGCCCTAGGTCATCCAGCTATTACAGCGTCCACAAACACCACACTGATCTATTATACTAAAATGCAATTTACGGCACGCTGTAATAACTATCACACTTGTTGTGTGTAACGCCATCCTTGTATTTGTAAACACTACAGGTGCAATTGTAACAGTCAATACATGCAATGTAGGCCCTACAACACGACAATGAATGTGGAGCGAGTTGTTGAGCTTTGTTTTGCGCGGATATCAGTTGTATTTTAGTGTTAGCTTCAGCCACACCAACTTGTAAATTGCAATCAAGATTCACGCTAACCTGTTGCACAACAGTCAGATTCTCCCACACTTACTGGTAATTTAGATATCAGTGACTTACTCTTACATCAACCTGACTCTTCAACAACGCTGATCCTTTCAAACAATTAAACACAGTAAAGTTTAAACAGCTTATACGACATGAATCAACAGCAATGGCGGATCGATTTTAGACGCCAGGAGTAAGCCATTTGTATGCAGAATAGCTCAGTGCTTTGAAATAGAAATTGATTAAAATAGTGTTAAATGCCATTGCATAGGCAGCAACACTATACAACAGAAGGGAGACAGGAAGGAGGTATCATTATTCTTCCATTACTACAAAGACCACATCGCTGGCACACCGTGGATTTACATCTCTACTCCCCGTAGCCGTAGACATACGGCGTAGCAACTGTCGATAATAGGCCTGTGGAATATTTGAGTCGTATGAATGATGCACCGTAGTGGTTAATTGTTGATTAATAATCCACAGCGGTACATGCATGTGTTTTATTCAGTTCAACATTCATTAGGATATAGGATTTAAAAGTTAATACATTACATTGTCAATATTTTACTTTTAATAATCCGTGCATAGATCGACCGCATCGCTAGCACACCGTGGCATGGACGTGGATTCACTTCTCTCTCCCTGTACTGCTGTCAGTAGCATCGTAGCAGATAAATGTCAGTTAACAATCCACAACACTACATACATGTCTTATTCAGTTCAGCATTCAATAACTTATCACATTTTAAAATCAATACAACACATTGATGAGCATCTTGCTCCCTGCAGTATTCGCGACACCATGATGCAGGGTTGTCAAATACTGTACTTATGTTTGGTGGCACTCCTGGTGGAATAAATTTATAATGCGCCTCGTTTATAACGCTGTTCCATTTCATCCAGTTAAGTTAGCTCAATTAAATGATACTGTACCGTAAGACTAATATATGTAAGACTAGGACATAGCAATGTCTTTTTTGAAAGTTTATGATCTTGGGTGACGGGGGCATTTGTAATGAATATACTGTTTGTGAGCCTTGGTGATGGAGGCATGATTTATAAACATGTTTTAACAATGTTTATTTTTTGTTTATAATGTACTCCAGTTGTAATATATAACAAACATACATGAATTTTAAAACGTGCATATAGTGTAAATGGGTCATTCCATGTCAAATCAATCACTCAAAACATCACCCGACTCCAATTTTGATTAAATTTAGCACAGGTGTTGGCTCCCAGGAGAACATAAAACTTGCAGATTATAAAAAATCTAGGTCAAATATTAATGAAGGCATAAGTCACTGAACTTTGACCCGATTTGCATACTGGCCGTTACAGTAACACCCATAACTCTGCTTCTAATAAAGCTAGAAAAGAAAGTAAGACATCATTGGAAAGCCAATAAATGTGTCCCTTTTTTATATAAATATAAAAGAATCATTTATGATAATATGACCTTTGACTTCCGATACCCCAAAAATGTGTCCTTCGGTTTTTTTAATTCTACAGCATCCTATATCATTTTTCAAGAGTCCCTGAAACTATTAGGATAGGCAAATAATAATGTTCAGAGATTCAGTCAATTTAGTACAGCCGGCAACCTATGAATTTCCTAATAAACTTTTCAGGTCACATAAAAAGCATGCTAAAGGGTCTCTTATAATTAAATGAGTGTACATACAGGCTGTAATGTCTCATTTAATATGTTCACATTTTTTACAAGGCCCCTCTTCTGTTTTCTCTTTGGATATCCTGTAGGTGCGATCAGTGTCAGTCGTTGGGTCAACATTGGTGAGGAGATCACTAACTCAAAGAGTGTCAGTTTGTTATGGGTAAAACTATGATGGTGTTGGACCATGTGGATGAAGGAAGATTAGTTGGAATAACATTTGTTACATATGCAAGCCTCCAGTATCCATCATAGATGGCTGTCACATATCCTTTGGCGTCTGCCAGATTGAGGCCAACACACTGGGCTGTCACAACCTCTTCCCTTTTCAGGGTAGTAGAATATAGTGCTACTTCCAAATGATTCAATGATAATTACTTGATGATGTGTAGATTCTGTGTTCCTGATGTCATTTTAGCTGTTTACATAGCGGTTGTAAGAAGATAGCTGCTTCGTAGTACTCTTCCGGGAATCCTCTTCTGTGGTTAAAAAGCACTACTCAGTAGCTGGTATATGGGCTGATTCAAAGAACTGCATCAAAATAGTATGTTTTTTGTAGACTGGCTTTTGGTCTGGTCTCTTGACCATTCCATCCACACCATCACATGTTGGTTTTTTTTTTTTAAGTGCTTCACTGGAGTCTGCACTTATCCCAAAACCCTGTTCATGGTGGCAGAGGTTCAAAAAGTGTTTGCAGTTTTTAGACTAACTAGCACAGCCATGAGATAAGTAGTTGCACAGGCAACACTGTGTACACCAATTATACTGCTTCAATTATGAAGTAGGAAATGATTGTGTGTCACAGTTATGTTGTAATTTCTTACTTCAACATACGCAACAACATTGTGGTACACTTCTTCCAAAACACAGCATAATTTTTGTCACTACAAAATGTACAGCTGGGCAAAGAAACATCAACTTTCCTGATGGTTGTGATAGTTAGCATACGAACTGCAAACACTAGCAGGATTTGGGGAAATATGCGAAGTGGTACTTTTATGCAACATCACATGGGAAGGGCGTATGTGATGATGTGGGTGGAATGGAATGGTCAACATCACACGGGAATGGTGTATGTGATGATGTGGGTGGAATGGAATGGTCAACATCACACGGGAAGGGCGTATGTGATGATGTGGGTGGAATGGAATGGTCAACATCACATGGGAAGGGCATATGTGATGATGTGGGTGGAATGGAATGGTCAACATCACATGGGAAGGGTGTATGTGATGATGTGGGTGGAATGGAATGGTCAACATCACATGGGAAGGGTGTATGTGATGATGTGGGTGGAATGGAATGGTCAACATCACATGGGAAGGGCGTATGTGATGATGTGGGTGGAATGGAATGGTCAACATCACACGGGAAGGGCATATGTGATGATGTGGGTGGAATGGAATGGCCAACATCACACGGGAATGGCGTGTATAATGATGTGGGTGGAATGGAATGGCCAACATCACACGGGAAGGACGTATGTGATAATGTGGGTGGAATGGAATGGCCAACATCACACGGGAAGGGCGTATGTGATAATGTGGGTGGAATGGAATGGTCAACATCACACGGGAATGGCGTATGTGATGATGTGGGTGGAATAGAATGGTCAACATCACACGGGAAGGGCGTATGTGATGATGTGGGTGGAATAGAATGGTCAACATCACACGGGAATGGCGTATGTGATGATGTGGGTGGAATAGAATGGTCAACATCACACGGGAAGGGCGTATGTGATGATGTGGGTGGAATGGAATGGTCAACATCACACGGGAAGGGCGTATGTGATGATGTGGGTGGAATAGAATGGTCAACATCACACGGGAAGGGCGTATGTGATGATGTGGGTGGAATACACGGGAAGGGCGTATGTGATGATGTGGGTGGAATAGAATGGTCAACATCACACGGAAATGGCGTATGTGATGATGTGGGTGGAATGGAATGGTCAACATCACACGGGAATGGCGTATGTGATGATGTGGGTGGAATGGAATGGCCAACATCACACGGGAAGGGCGTATGTGATGATGTGGGTGGAATGGAATGGCCAACATCACACGGGAATGGCGTATGTGATGATATGGGTGGAATAGAATGGCCAACATCACACGGGAATGGCGTATATGATGATGTGGGTGGAATAGAATGGCCAACATCACACGGGAATGGCGTATATGATGATGTGGGTGGAATAGAATGGCCAACATCACACGGGAAGGGCGTATATGATGATGTGGGTGGAATGGAATGGTCAACAACATCACAACATCACACGGGAAGGGCGTATGTGATGATGTGGGTGGAATGGAATGGAATGGCCAACATCACACGGGAATGGCGTGTATGATGATATGGGTGGAATGGAATGGCCATCATCACACGGGAAGGGCGTATGTGATAATGTGGGTGGAATGGAATGGCCAACATCACACGGGAAGGGCGTATGTGATGATGTGGGTGGAATAGAATGGCCAACATCACACGGGAATGGCGTATGTGATGATGTGGGTGGAATAGAATGGCCAACATCACACGGGAAGGGCGTATGTGATAATGTGGGTGGAATGGAATGGTCAACATCACACGGGAAGGGCGTATGTGATGATGTGGGTGGAATGGAATGGTCAACATCACACGGGAAGGGCGTATGTGATGATGTGGGTGGAATGGAATGGTCAACATCACACGGGAAGGGCGTATGTGATGATGTGGGTGGAATGGAATGGTCAACATCACACGGGAAGGGCGTATGTGATAATGTGGGTGGAATAGAATGGCCAACATCACACGGGAATGACGTGTATTATGATGTGGGTGGAATGGAATGGCCAACATCACACGGGAATGGCGTGTATGATGATGTGGGTGGAATGGAATGGCCAACATCACACGGGAATGGCGTGGCCAACATCACACGGGAATGGCGTGTATGATGATGTGGGTGGAATGGAATGGCCAACATCACACGGGAAGGGCGTTTGTGATAATGTGGGTGGAATGGAATGGCCAACATCACACGGGAATGGCGTATGTGATGATGTGGGTGGAATGGAATGGCCAACATCACACGGGAAGGGCGTATGTGATAATGTGGGTGGAATAGAATGGCCAACATCACACGGGAATGGCGTATGTGATGATGTGGGTGGAATGGAATGGCCAACATCACACGGGAAGGGCGTATGTGATAATGTGGGTGGAATAGAATGGCCAACATCACACGGGAATGGCGTGTATTATGATGTGGGTGGAATGGAATGGCCAACATCACACGGGAAGGGCGTATGTGATGATGTGGGTGGAATAGAATGGCCAACATCACACGGGAATGGCGTATGTGATGATGTGGGTGGAATGGAATGGCCAACATCACACGGGAAGGGCGTATGTGATAATGTGGGTGGAATAGAATGGCCAACATCACACGGGAATGGCGTGTATTATGATGTGGGTGGAATGGAATGGCCAACATCACACGGGAAGGGCGTATGTGATGATGTGGGTGGAATAGAATGGCCAACATCACACGGGAATAGCGTGTATTATGATGTGGGTGGAATGGAATGGTCATCATCACACGGGAAGGGCGTGTGTGATGATGTGCGTGGAATGGAATGGTCAACAGACTTGATGCAAAAGCCAGTCTACAAAGGCCATAATTATATGGTCATTACACCACCACACCAATGTAGTCCTGTCAGTTCACGTCAGTCCATATATTCCTGCTATCAAATTCTGCACTTTGGAAGGTATTTTCAACCACATAAGAGTTATGAATAAGCAACTCTTCTTGCAAGCTGTTTGTAAAGAACTAAAACAATAGAAGAACACAGAAGGTACTATTCCTTGAGGCACACTCATTGAATCACTTGGAAGTAGCACCATGTTCTATATCTTCAATGAAGAGAAGAGGTTCTGAACTTGTCACAGCCCAGTGTGTTGGCCTCAGTCTGGCAGACGCCAAAGGATATGTGATAGCCATCTATGATGGATACAGGAGGTTTGCATATGGAACAAATGTTATTCCAACTAATCTTCCTTCACTCACATAGTCCAACATAGTTTTACCCGTAACAAACTGAAATTCTTTGAGTTAGTGATCTCTTCACCAATGTTGACCCAACGACTGACACTGATCACGCCTACAGGATATACAAAAAGAAAACAGAAGATAGGCCTTCTAAAAATGTGAACATGTTAAATGAGACATTACAGCATGCATGCACACTCATTCAGTTATAAAAGAGCCCATTAGCATGTTTGTTATGCAATCTGAAAAGGTTACGCTGACATTCAGTGTGGTATCGACTGATCTGCAGATAATAAATTGGTCACCCGGCTGTATTAAATTTACTGTATCTTTGAACATTATTATTTGCCCATCCTACTATTTTCAAGGAATCTTGAGCAACGATGTTGTATGCTGCAGAATTAAAATTAAACAAATCAAAGGATACCTTTTTTGGGTATTGGAGTTCAAAGGTCATATGATAAATGGTACTTTTTTATTTATATGAAAAGTGTAATTTTGCAATGTACATATGCAACTATTTACTGGCATTTCAAGGATATCTTACTTTCTTTTCTACCTTTATTAGAAGCAGAGTTATGGACGTTAATGTAACGGCCAGTATGTGAATTGGTTCAAAGTTCAGTGACCTATATCTTCAGTAATACTTGACGTAGATCTTTTAAATTTGTGGTTTTTATGTGAGCCAACAGAACGGGTCGTGCAAAAATGGCCTAAGAGTGATTGATTTGACACAGAATGGCCAGATGTATGGATGTGTACTATATTGTGTAGATATGAACGGATTGCACTTTGTTCAGCAAGACTTGAAAGTTAACGATGGGCTGTAATATGGTGTAGATGGCAACAAACACTGTCCACAGTGCTCAGTCTAAAGCTTATAATAAACAATGTCAGCGACAGACAAGGGGTAGGCAAGGCACAAGGGTATTGATTAGACTGTTCTCAGTGTCCAGTCGTCAATGTAAGATGTGATTTAAATAACTCCATTCAGGCCATTGTTCAGTTATTTGTTTGCGTGGCTGTGTTGTCTGTGTTCGGGCGCAGACTGTCTGGAGCAAACCGGGGCGCTATTTGGGCCTCAAAATATGCTAAGACGCAATGTTTTGTAATTTAAATATGCCTTGGATGATATGGAATTATTTAATTATTGCGTCAACATGTCAAATCTAGGCAAAACTGTAGTTAATAACATTAAAATCTTTGGGGCACATACAGCAGAAAGTCATTTACACGTTACCAAAGTCCAAGGGTATTCCTGATGAACATTATGTGTTTATGTCTTTATGAATCATCGCATCATGCCTGGCTGACTGCGTACCTGTTCAACAATGTGTAGAGAGTCACGGTCAGCATTGCACCAGGACAGTGAGAGCAAAGCCATCGTCGAAATACAAAAATCACTAGCATTCCTGTGCAAATTGTTTGACGAAATAAAAAACAAAACGTGTCCACAGACCGTCACATCTCGCAACTGATGGCCATCATTAAAGACAAAGATGCGAGAATGAACACCCTCGAATTGAAAATTAACGATCTTGAACAAAACTCCAAAAAGGTTAATCTTATCGTGACAGGATTGAACCTACATATGTACGCCAGCACAGTGATCAACGCCACGACTAGTAGTCGACTACCCGCCAGCAACATTCCTACGACAACGACAGTGAAACGATGAAGGCAAACTTCATAACATCTAACAAAGAAAAACTAGGCACAACTCTCGAGTCGTACGACATCACGGCCATACACTATCTGCCACAAAGACAGGATGGAACTTGACCAGTCATCATGCAGCTACTGTCTGCGGAGAAGAAGGCAGCGCTGATGGCAAGTGACGTTCACTGAGAGGCTCATCTGTGTACGTGAACGATCATCTAACATCATTCAACAGTGAGCTGTTTCGCCATGCGAGACAGTTGAAATCTGAAGCGAAGATACACACGGCCTGGATCATGAACTGTTGTAGCTTTATAAGGCGTCATGATGGTAACCCTAAGATGCAGATCAGACAGAAGTCCGATTTTGTGAGGTTGTTGCCATGAACATTATAGAGACAATAGACCTCTATAAAGGTAAACCATATAAACTATATATATATAGCAATGACGGATGATCACTTACCTACTGATCACGGGTGATCACGTACCTACTGATCACGGGTGATCACGTACCTACTGATCACGGGGATCACATACCTACTGATCACGGGTGATCACATACCTACTGATCACGGGTGATCACGTACCTACTGATCACGGGTGATCACGTACCTACTGATCACGGGTGATTACGTACCTACTGATCATGTATCGTTACCTTTTGTTAATCTTTCTGACAATGAATTCTACAGCAGTAATAGAAATGCTATAGATAATGAACCAAATTGTGATGTAATGGAGAATATCTTTGAGACTTAAATATGCTGAACACATGTGATTATGAGACGGATGTTCATCTGGAGAATAACTATTATAATGATATAACAACATCTTGTAAATATTACACTGACCAGCAATTTAATAGACCTAACCATAAAAAAAAAATTATCTCTCTTTGGTACACTTCAGTGCCAGAAGCCTAAGCCCTAGTCTTTATGAAATTCAAGATTTTCTTAGTGCTCAAATTACATGTGATGTTTTTACTTATTTCACAGTCAGTTTACCTTTTGTTCTCGTGACGTTTCTTCTTCAGACGACTACTGCTAGATGGCGACACGGTAGTCCTTCACCGCAGACGTAGTCACTCAGGTGTGTGCCCCCCATGGCTGCGCCTTGGGTGGCTCTTCAAGAGATCATCGTAGATGTGTGAGAATGGGTACCGTCCTTCATCTAGGTTCATGCAGGCCTTGGTTTTTCTAATCCAGATCGCTTCTTTGATGCCTCTTGTCCTCCAGTCCGACTCCCTGTCTACAAATTTGGCCCCCTCCCAGTCTGCTATGTGATTTTGCTGTGTCATGTGGTCTGTGATGGCTGATTTGTTCATCTCCTTTTCAGATGTTGTTTCTGGTGTAGGGTCTGTTCATTGTTGCTTTGTCTGCATCATCTCTGTGTTCTCTGATGCGGGTTCCAAGTGTGCGTTTAGTTTCTCCGATGTATGTAGCATTGCAGTTCTTACATGATATAGCGTACATTCCTTGACACATCTTGTGTGGTTCCACTTTGTCTTTTGGTCTTACCAGTGACCTCTTGGTGGTCTTGTGAGGTTTCATTGCTGTGTTCACTTTCTATTTCATCATGATCCGTGATGTGGTTTTGGATAATCCTTGGACATGCGGAAGTACCACCTTTGTCTTTTTCTACAGTTTTCTTCCTGATATTGGCTTCATTCTTTTGTTTCATCTTTCTCTGTACCGTTGATATGGTCCACTGCATCTCTTTAGGACTTCTTTGATGTGTTCTCTTTCTTTGGGTTCATCTTCCTCCTCTGTGACAAGCGTTTCACATCTGTGTAGTAGCGTACGGATCACTCACATCTTTTGGTGTAATGGATGATGTGAGGAGAAATTTAGATATTGGTTCGTGTGAGTACTCTTCTGGAAGATCAGAAGTTTCACCTCCCCCGATTCCTTTCTGACTAGTAATGTGTCTAAAAATGGCATCTTTCCTTCCGTTTCCTCTTCGTGTGTGAATTTTATGCTGTTAGTTTCATCCACTGTGTTAAAAGATGGTCGGTCAGGTGTTGTGTCATCCTTGCCTTTACAACGTTTGCGTTGAAGGACTACTGTGTCACCATCTAGTGGTAGTCGTCTGAAGAAGACTGCTGAAAGCAGTCGAAACATCACGAGAACAAAAGGTAAACTGACTGGGAAATAAGTAAAAATATCACTCATTTGAACCAACCAGTGTGATGAACCTCTTCACTCATGCTCAAATTACAATTTGATATTATAGCTATCAGTGAGACATGATTATACAAAGACACCACTCCTTTTGTATAATTTTGATGGTTATGACGCTTTTCACATAGGCAGGGATAACAAAAAAGGTGGTGGTGTGGCCATTTAAATATGAAGAAATAGCTTAATGGCCGAATATGTGAAACCAAGTTGAATGTAGTTGACGATGTACCTGAATACACAACTGTTGAATTTAGAATTAATAGAAACAAGACAGCATTAGACAGTTGTGTCTACAGGTGCCCTGGTTCCAATTTAATATGTTTTAGTGACACAATATGATGTTTGTTTAATCGTGTGTGTAACAAAGACGCATTATTCTTATGTGGTGACTTCAACATAGATTTGTTTAAATGCGACAGTCATAGTGGTATGAAACAATTTATTGATTTGATGTGTAGTCTTGGTCTCTACCCTTTAATTAGAAGACCAAGTAGAATTAGACAATATCTTTACTTCAGAACTTTAACGCAACATTGACAGTGGACTGTTAGTAAATTATATTAGCGATTATCTCCCTATATTTGCTTTGTGCAAATGTAATATAAAAATAATATAAATAGTTCAAACAAATGTGTATGTCACATTAGTCATGAAAACATCAACATATTAAAACTGACTTAACCAAACATTCCTGGAGTACTGTTGTAAATAATGAAGATGTTAATCCAGCGTTTGACTATTTTCTACAAACGTTTATAAAATAAACACCGTCCATTAAAAAATAGCCAGCCTAAAGTAGCTAAGTCAAATTTGAAAAACGCATGGTTTACCAAAGGACTGAAGAATGCATGTATAAAGAAAAACAAATTATTTAAAACATTTCTATCACGTAGATCAATAAATTCCGAAACCAGGTATAAAATATATAAAAATAAGTATTAAGCAGTATTCTAAGATCTGCTAAAACAGTTTTTTAAGTCTTCTTGAAGAGAAAAGAAATTGTATTGCTGGTACCTAAAAAATATTTTTAAATGTAATGGGAACGAATCATTGAGGGCACCGCTTCCCCGACCCTCTTGTTAATAATGGTGTAACTGCTAGTAATAAAAAGGATATGGCAGATATGTTCAACAATTTCTTTACTAACATTGGCCCGAAATTATCAAAGGATATAACTGTACCTGCAAATGTTTCAATTTATGACTATTTAAACAATAGAAATAAACATAATTTATTTTAACCCCAGTTAATGAAGAGAGGTAACCAGATTTGTAAAACTATGGGAAAGTAAAACATCAACTGATTATGAAGATATAAATTGTATTGCAAAACCCTTATCTTGTAACCTATCTTTCAGCACTGGAATATTCCTGGAAAAATGAAAATTGCAAAAGTTGTCCCACTTTTCAAGTCTGGGGATAAGTATGCCTGCACCAACTATAGATCTATTTCATTGCTGCCACAACATGTCATGTCATGTCATGTCATGTCATGTCATGTCATGTCATGCATTAGTAGATCTAATTGATAGAATAAGCCAATCATTAGATGAACAAATATGCTGTAGGTGTCTTCATAGATTTTTAAAAACATTCATTTGATCACCAACTATTATGTAAAAAAATGAATTTCTTGGTATCTGCGGAGTTGCATGTAAGTGGTTAAACAGTTATCTAGGAAACAGAAGACAATATGTGTCAATTAACAAATGTAAGTACTGTACGCAATATATCATGTGGTGTGCTGCAAGGTTCGATTTTAGGCCCCAAGCTATTTATATTGTACGTTAATGATATGTACAACATATCCAAGCTTGTAAAATATATTCTCTTTGCAGATGATACGAACATTTTGTGTGCAAATAGCGATATGAAAAGACTGAGTGATAAAATGTGCAATGTACTGAACAAAATGTCTACTTGGTTTGCAGTAAATAGGTTAACATTAAACATTTCTAAAACAAGTTATATGTTATTTGGAAATCGTATGCTTCATAGGGATGTTATAAGTATAAGGAATGATAATATTGAAAGAGTTCGAGTTGACTTACTTAATTGGAATGTTCTTATTAAATACTTAAAATCAAAGCTTTCCAAAAGTACACCTATAACGTGTAGTTTTAGTCATCTGCTTAACAGAAATGTTAATGGTATTTTCTACTACAAAAAAGAATTGTCTGCATTGTGTGTGGTGCCAAGTGTTTGGATCACACAAATACACTTTTTCTACTGTTACGTATCTTAAAATTTCTAGACAGAACTGAAAACGTTATTATTTATGGACTACTGCTGTTTACCATCAAACATTCAACGTCTGTTTGTTAGGCGGGAAACGTACTTGTTGAGAGCTAATCATGATTTAGAACGGCTGCGCGTTCATTCCACAATCAGATCGATGTATCTCTGTGTCTACGGAGTGCAGTTGTGGAATTCCCTGAGTAATTAATTTAAAAAATTTATATCATTGCATTTAAATCTAAATGCAAAAAATTTATATTTCACAAATATGTTAGTGTGAAAATGTAACTGTTGAATCAAGTGTGTCGTGCATCACAATAAATAGATTGACAGGGTACATAACAGTTTTCTGCCCAGGTTCTCAAAAGGGCAGGGTGCCATTTCATAAAAAGGGCACACAGAACGCGGTGAGCAATAGCTAAAAAAGGCACGTGCAACTCGTGACTAAATATTTAACATGACCTGTATTTAAAAGTGTTTTGTCCAGGTTTTCAAAAGGGCAGTGTGCCATTTTAGTAAAGGGCACGTAGAGCGCGGTAAGCAATGGTGAAAAAGGCACTTGTAACATGCGACTAAATTAAATAGTTAACAAGACATAGCAGCAGTCTACAACTTGTAGTTTAACATCATACTACTTACATATAGTATATTATGTACACAGTGTATACATATATTTATGCATTATAATATTGGCTTGGGCAAGCATTTGTACAACAAACCACAATATTTAGCTTTACGTAGCTTTTTAGTTTGTGTCAATCTGTATAATATTCAATCTACATAGAGAATATTATACAGGTAATATGTGTGCCAAATTTCTTTGGGCTAAGTTTAACATAAATTTATATATACTGTTATGTTAGATTTTGAAAATTAAAAATGTACAAGCAACATAGTAATTTTGAAAAATGACATTTAAATAACTATAAATGTAGAAAATAGATGATTATATAATATATATAGACAATACAACATATTTTATTTTATTAAATTTGCATGTCTTAACTTTATTTAAGTTTTAGCAAAACAATATCCAGCTTGACATAACATTTTATGTATCAATTCACATCATATTTAATATTCTCAGAGACTATGATATAAGCAATAGGTACGCAAGATATTGTTGGGCTGAACAGAAATTGAGATATATTACACTGCAAATAGTAAAAAGTGTTATGTCAAACATTAAAATAATAATATACATGCATAGCTAATTTGTAAAATTCCATTTTATTTATAGAAAAACTACCCACACACAATCTAATTTTTAACAATCGGTCAATAAACAGAACAAAAGTAATTATTACTAGTTTGAAACCACACTCCGGATAATAATTATTACAGGTAGCTGCTGCTAAACGCTTTGTCAAAAGAAGACACTAGCCGCCAGCAACCTTAGCACACTTGACTAGTCCACTACACACGCACGTGAGCGATGTCATGTGCTGGCGGGTCGTTGCATATTGAGGGGGAACAGGTTCTTTTAATGCGGACAATACGCAATTATTCACTACTATTGTTGAGCTATGTTATATTAAACGCCATTACTTATCATTATATAATGGTACGTTAACAAATAAAGAGTGTATGAATAAAACAATATTTTTCTAATCATACGTGCCGGCTTCGAAAGTCTATCGCGAACAGGCTGGCCTACCGACTTGCAAAGTTTGGGGCCTCCTCAGATCAAAACGTATTTTAATAAGTTGTACAAGAATCGCATGATTAAGAATTTAACAACTAATCTAACGATAGAAGTCTCCCGGCAATCAGACTTTAACTTTTGAAGATACGAACACAATAAGGAATGCTTGGCGATATGTATAGTGGAGGCGCTCCACAAAAGTCCGTCGTTCTGGTTTATCCACTTTCGAAGGTCGGCGTCTCCTCAAGTCAATGTATTTAATATTTTTGGCACACGCAATTAAGAATTTAATGGCGACCAGGATAAGAGCCGAGATAGGAGCGCATGAACAATCGAAATGACAGCATGGCGCGATCGGGATACGTTGATGACATCGGGGCACTTGCAGACGATCGAGTGTCTGCAAGCACCCCGATCTTGTGACGCATCCATTCCCGATTGCAGGATGCGCTCAGTTGGGAACAATCTAACCGCGCGTGTGGCGCGATCAGGATGCTTTCGAGATCGGGGCACTTACAAATTAATAATAATATACACGATTGTGTAACCAACCGTCTGTAGCCACGACTAGGGTTACGTGTAAAATATAGCAGGGCGTCGTATAAAAAAGACGGCGTTCTTTTTTGGGTACCAAGGCATCTCTGAAAAAGGGCAGGGCGTAACGCCCTGCATATTCGACCTAGGCAGAACACTGCATAATATGTATTGGTTGTAGGGTGTGAAAAAGTACACGTGTGGGAAACCTAATACGTTTACCCTAATATGATTGTCGGGGGTAACTTACATAAAAGTCATTTACTTCATGGTTGTATGTGGTATTTTGTAGATTATGTATAATTAGGTCCCATCAAATATATGGATGTGTATATATACACGGTTGTCTTATCTTTCTTCTTGTATTATGTTGCCAATGTTTGAATAAACGAATCGTTCATTCATTCACCTTCCAAATTCTTCCATAAAATAGCAAGATGTGCTAAATCTTTTAACACATATTTCTGCAAATAAACTCAGAAAAGTAATTTTGAGTGAAGTACTTTATGAAAATAGACCGGCAAAATCAAAATTTGGTCAAAGATACCTAAGTTAAAAACCTATTTGTGCTGTGTAAATTGCTCTATAGCCAGAACCTGTCGCATGAATCGGTGTGTGATCGGGCTGTGCTTTAAAATAGGCCAAGAGCATTGGAACCTGTGTTGCAATCCTAATAAGGCTGAACTTTTTAGATTTTACTTATACAAATTTATTACAACTGACATCATTCTACTCAAAAGTTAATTTATTCATAGTTTATTAATCAAGATATTTGACTTCCACTGTCCCGCAAGCTCTCTTGAAATTCCTTTTGCATTTTTTTCACTATTTCTCTAATCCTTTTATAAATTGTTGTTTCAGAACGCCCTAATATGGAAAACATGTCATGTGACCCTGCGGGTGTGTCTGTGGATGAGATCCTCACCCTCAACCCCGCAGACTTCCTCAACACACTCCCAGACATCTCACCCGAGTCATCTTCCGGGGTCCTCAGTGATGCCATGGCAACTGGGACCCCCCTGGAAGACGTCTCCATGGCAACGCCTCCCAGTGCTGTGACGTCTGACAATGATGTCACGTCAGGAGATGTCACTATGACATCAGACGTCACAATGGAGTCACAGATGTCAACCATCACTGACATGTCACTGGAACCTGCCATGGTGTCACTGATGTCACATGTCGGAGACACGTCCACTGAAAGTGTTCCCATGTCAACTGATGACACGTGTGTTGCCATGACAATCAGCGAGTCACCCTCCGTTGATGTAGGTGGGTCGAACATGACTGGGTCATCGGAATCAAGTGTGACCGTCGACTCATCAACCAAGACTTCAGGAGATGTCGGTGTCAATACATCATCAGCTGTCATTTTGACATCGACACTAGAGACGGTGGGAGATACTAAGTCACCAGTCACAGATGACAGTAGTGTCACCAAGTCAGATGCTCCAAGTGTGATAGCAGCGGACTCTGTTGCATCACCACGTGACATTGACAAGTCTCCATCACATGACGCAGGATTGATCACACTTGGTGACAGTGTGATGCCATCACAACCTGTCACTGTATCTACTGATGACACTGTGAAGGGTGATGTGAGTGTAGTTGACACGACCACTGACAATGTTGTCAACCCAAGTAGTGATAGTGCCCAGGTTGACACTGGTCCAGCATTGGATGAGACCACTAGAGATACAACCTTGGCCAGTCTGACAGGAGGGGCAACGGGAGCTACAAGTCCAACCTTGGCCAGTCTGACAGGAGGGGCAACGGGAGCTACAAGTCCAACCTTGGCCAGTCTGACAGGAGGGGCAACGGGAGCTACAAGTCCAACCTTGGCCAGTCTGACAGGAGGGGCAACGGGAGCTACAAGTCCAACCTTGGCCAGTCTGACAGGAGGGGCAACGGGAGCTACAAGTCCAACCTTGGCCAGTCTGACAGGAGGGGCAACGGGAGCTACAAGTGAAATTGACACGTCTGTGTGTGAAACTGTTACATCTGAAAGTGAACCTACTAATAAGTTTGAAAATACTCTGCCTGAAAGTGAAAGTACTCCTGCAGAATGTGAAAGCACTCATCTTAAAGGCGATAGTACTTTTGAATGTGAAAGTACTCAGGCTGTTGAATGTGAAAGTACTCAACCTGAAAGTGTTCAACCTAAAAGTGAAAGTAGTCCAGCTGAATGTGAAAGTACTCAACTTAAAGGTGAAAGTACTCAAGTTGAAGCAGAATGTGAAAGTACTCAACTTAAAGGTGAAACTACGCCGTCTACAAATGAAACTACCCCAGCTGAATGCAAAACTTTGTCAAATAAAACTATAACAGTTGAAAGTGAAATTTCTGCAGACAAATATGAAACCACATCAGACAAAAGTGAATCTTCTCCAGGCAAATGTGAAACTACTTCATACAAAAGTGAAATGACATCAGACAAAAATGAAGCGATATCAGGCAAACATGAAGCAACGTTAGACAACAATGAAACTACTCCAGACAAAAGTGAAACTATACCCAAAAAAAGTGACGCTACTTCAAACAAAAGTGAAACTACTCCAGACAAAAGTGAAACTACTTCAGCAATATCATCTCTTCCCTCTAAAAGTGAAAGCGTCACAAAGGGTGATGTGACGATTACTGAATCTACATCCACTCCACCAGGTGGCGCTGTTAGTGATTCATCGGCTGCAAGTCACAGTACACCTGTCTCCATAAGCACTCCTGCAGATGGCAGCACTGCCTGTACTCCAATGACAACAGGTGGCAGCACAGTTGCTACAAGTACGACTACTGCATCACTCGGTAGAACTGGATTGACCAAGGACGCTCTCCCTGCTAGTCGAACGGCGGTAGCGGCTGACGGCAGTATCATCACTCTGTCTTCCAACTTCAGTCTGCCTGTGGCCTTCATGGAGCCAACCCCGGTGACTGGGGTGTGGGGGGCCGGGGCAATCACCACGCCCAAGCCACACTTGCCACCAGGGGTCGCTCCACGTGCCGTCGTGTTTCCCACAAGTCTGCCAGGTGGCACCACCAGTGGCATGACTCGGCAGTTTGCTGGTGCCATCAACCTTACCATCACGAACGGTGAGCCAGATGTAGTCTAAGTTGTTCATCTTGAAACTTAAACCTGTATCAAAATTTAAGTGGTACGTGTATGCATATTTGTATGGCATATTTTGTTTCCTATTTGTGGATTGGATATTTTTCAAGAACTTAATTAGAGCCAATAGTATTTTAACAAGTTAAACATGTATACATTTCAAAGGCTACATAATAACATATTTTGTTTTGTATAAATTTTTTTCTTGTGATCAAATTTCATACCGCTTTATTCATACAGTTGCAATAGCCTCATGATTCGGTATGCAGCTACAAAAAGGTATTT
This sequence comes from Paraescarpia echinospica, assembly GCA_020002185.1. Classification (NCBI taxonomy): domain Eukaryota; kingdom Metazoa; phylum Annelida; class Polychaeta; order Sabellida; family Siboglinidae; genus Paraescarpia; species Paraescarpia echinospica. The sequence continues at coordinate 76,418,082 of CM034532.1, read as the reverse complement.
GAACTTTTCAAGAGCAAGCGCATATATGTATTAGTTGAAAACTGCCAATTATATTTATTGCTGTGAAGTGAGATTAGACATTAGGAAAACTGAAAAGCAAGGAACATTAATTTTGTCGTTATAGGTTCTGTGAGTGTGAAATCAAAGCCTGACTCATCAGCGACCACACCTGTGCCTGGGCCCATAAGATGCAGTGAGTCACACAGCTCGCATTACTACATTACATAGGTCATGCTTGAAAGTTGAAATATGTTGAAACAAAATATATCTACTTTGATAATTAAATTAGTAACTTCCTGGATTCCCAGGCACAGTGAACAGGCTGGGCTTGTCACTGTATCTACTTCAGAGAAAGATTTGATTGGCAACCTTGTGGGGGCGGGATGCGATGGGGGATCATTACGGAAATTTTTTTTTTTAATTAAGTAGGCAGCCCTGAAAGGGACTAATGTTTCGATTACAAGAACCATGTCTAGACCAACAGGTTTCCCTTGTCGTTTTATATAAAGCAATTAGTGACGCACAATTGTAAAGTCTTGTCATTTATAAAACTACTTTTGCTGTGAAACTGAGAAGTATTACTTTTGTAAACTAGTGATGGAATGTGTCAAGTTTAAGATAACATTCTATGGTAGTCATGAATAAATTTATGCTGTGAATTTTTAAAATTAATTTGAGAAATGGAAAGAAGTTGATTAACTGAGAGCTTAGTTCTAGTCATTTGATGCAAATGTGACTTGCAAATTTGTTATCTCCTCCAAAAATTGAACTAAATGCTCAATGTAAAGAAATGAATAATTGCATACTTCTCATTTTGTCACTCTTTCTTCACATTATTTCACTGACATGACATGCTGCAGCACACAGTCAAAGCAGAAAAACACAATTTTGTTACATAATGTGTCACTGTAATATTATTTTATACTTCCTGATTTGTAAGGGATGCTGACAGAGAACCACTTCCTGTGCTTGCAGCAAACCTGATCTCCACCATGCCGCCAAGTATGAAGTTGCCAACAAACCTTTGTCTCGCTGCCCCAAGAGCAACAACGTTACTGTCAGGGCAACTTCCCATGTCATCGACATTTGTCAGCGGTGCGACTGTGATGATCCGTCCTGCACCCCCCGCAACACGATTCAGCCACCAGATGGCAGGACAGGTGACCCTGGTGCAGTCGGCAGGAACTACGCTGCGAGCCCCATTCATTACTCCAGGCACTGTGCTGCCACCTGGTGCCAAGCTCCTGGCACAGGTCCCAGCGCAGTTTGTTCCTATGGTTACTGGCATGCCCCGTGGTAAAGCGCCCTCCAGTGGAGCAGTCACAAAAAGTACATCTGGTGCGACTTCGTGGATGGCATCTATGCAACCAATCCTTCCCGCCAGCACCACCATTAGCACGTCACCGGTGACATCACATCCGTCGACAGTCGGGCTGTCTTCAGTGCCCCCTGGTGGTAGTGTCGTTACGTCAACTTTGGCGACAACAGCAGAAGGGACAAAGCAGGCTGGCGGTCATAGTAAGTCGGACCCTGAGCCTGGTTCGTCTTCCCCCAACAAGGAGAGGGCGGGAGAGAGGAAGGACTCAGGCACTGAAGGCAGCGACTTTGATCCTGTCAGTGCGATGGAGTGGAAGGACGGGGTCGGACAACTCCCAGGGAGCGACCTCAAGGTCAGTCTACTTCCCCTTGCTGCTTCCTTATGTACAGCTATTCGCTCACATTGTTTTTTCTGCCCTTTAATGTTATCTCTTGATACTGTCTTGCCATGTTCATTTTAATCTTCCTCTTCTTCTGTCACTGCCTAATAACTCTGTATTTACCTAACAAGAATGCAAACTTGTACCTTTCTCTGTATGGTACATTTATTTCTTTGAAGCAAAAGTTTTTTTCATAAATTCATACCACAATTCACTTGAATGGGTAGGGATATTTCTCTGCTTTGTTATAAACCTGCTTTCGCATGTTATTTTTTGAACATGTTTCATTTTTAAGTTTTAACTATTTAGGTAAAAAAATCATCTTGTTGTAATGACATAAAAAGAAACACTACTGAAAACATGCGTACCAGACGCCTCTATTTATCCCTTGTGGCCTTTCATATATAAACATATTTTCTCATTTTGCATTGCAGTTTAAGCTGAATGAGTTTGGTGTGATCGAGATGGTGACCGAGGAAGATGAAATGGACACCATCGTATCCATGGAAACTGATGAAGCAGACGGTAGTAACCATGGGCAACAAGGTTCAGGCATGACAGGTAGGTGGTAACATGGTTGCTACAGAGTTTTTAGAACTCTTGGGAGGTTAAGCTGTTAGGGAATAGGCTGATTACAGAATGAGAATATAGGTTGGGATACAGAAATCCTGATTAAATATCTTATTATTTTCACAGTGTAGAAGTTAAAATTCACACATTTGAGAAATATAGGGAAGAATGACTTTCACAAGCTAACTGGGATTAGTCGGTGTTAAACAAATCACATTGTGTGCAAATAAATAATTAGCTTCCCCACTAGTTGTGAATTGAAACTGTTCCTAGTGGTCCAGTCTGTTGCGTGTCTAGTTGTAGCAGATGTCTATGTTTGGCATGTGTATTCATGGTAACAGAGTCTGACACCTTGGTTGTGGTTGTGTTTGTCAGATGTCTATGTTTGGCATGTGTATTCATGGTAACGGAGTCTGACACCTTGGTTGTGGTTGTGTTTGTCAGATGTCTATGTTTGGCATGTGTATTCATGGTAACAGAGTCTGACACCTTGGTTGTGGTTGTGTTTGTCAGATGTCTATGTTTGGCATGTGTATTCATGGTAACGGAGTCTGACACCTTGGTTGTGGTTGTGTTTGTCAGATGTCTATGTTTGGCATGTGTATTCATGGTAACAGAGTCTGACACCTTGGTTGTGGTTGTGTTTGTCAGATGTCTATGTTTGGCATGTGTATTCATGGTAACAGAGTCTGACACCTTGGTTGTGGTTGTGTTTGTCAGATGTCTATGTTTGGCATGTGTATTCATGGTAACGGAGTCTGACACCTTGGTTGTGGTTGTGTTTGTCAGATGTCTATGTTTGGCATGTGTATTCATGGTAACGGAGTCTGACACCTTGGTTGTGGTTGTGTTTGTCAGATGTCTATGTTTGGCATGTGTATTCATGGTAACAGAGTCTGACACCTTGGTTGTGGTTGTGTTTGTCAGATGTCTATGTTTGGCATGTGTATTCATGGTAACGGAGTCTGACACCTTGGTTGTGGTTGTGTTTGTCAGATGTCTATGTTTGGCATGTGTATTCATGGTAACAGAGTCTGACACCTTGGTTGTGGTTGTGTTTGTCAGATGCTCAGGAAATGGCTGCAGACACCAATGGGATCTGTCGGTGTGAGAACTGTGGTGTCTACGGTATGGTCACTGAGTTCTGTAACGGAGGCCGATTCTGCAGCAAGTCTTGCGTCGGCTCATTCGCATCCAAGTAAGTCTCTCAGTCTCTCATCCTGTCTCTCCTGGGGAAGTTGGGTTTGAGACATTATTCACTAGATATAAACTGGCTATACATATGTGATGTAATATTGCATTCTCTCCAGTCTGCAACACGGAGATAGTCAGCAAGGAGTGTTGACTGGCCACCACCTTTCTCAAGCCTTGGTGTACTAGGAGGTATCTTCTCAGAGAAATTACGTACATCTGTGTCATTCTTACTACCATTAAAGGAAATAAAAACAAGGCATTAGCTAAAATCCGTTTTCCATGTGTACACAAAGTTTAACATTGTATGTAACATTCGAGAACATTAAAAAATACAGAAAAATACAATTGTAGCATAAATTCGATTTTAAACCCGCCTGTGTAGCGATTCCCGCGGAAAATAAAAATTTAATAAGCTGGGCGATCACGTGGTATCGTAACGTCACATATGACTCACACTCGCAGCAGGCCGACCCTTTCTATGCATTCAGAGCATGTTTACATGGATAATGTTGGGGTCGAAACGAGCGTCAAAATTAGTTATTGTGCAATATTCCGATGTAATATAAACACTAGTCATCTTAGAGGAACAAGTAGTTATCTTACGGTTCCACATGAATCCAATTTTATTCAAAACAATGAATGCGAATGAGTCTACAAGTCGACTAGGTATCGCCGAGCTTGGACTCGTTTTCAGAATAATTATATTGAATGCAACCAACGGGAGATAATGTACACCGATATACATACATAGCAAACATATTGTATCCAGCTAAAGAAAGTAACGTATAATCTTATAGTATCACTAGAATATCGATGTATTAAGGAGGAGTTGTACAGTTTATCATAACAACTTAAATCAGTCAGTGAATTTCTGTCGGTCCTGCTAGCTCAGTTGGTAAACGCATTGGTTCCATAGCATTTATTTTGTAATCGGGCTACGCCAGTTCAATCCCGACACCAAACCATTGATTTTCTTTACACTTTTTTAATGTTTTCACAAAGTAATATAAATCAAATCATTTTGTATACTATGATGCACTGTTTGTAAATATTTTTGTAGTAATTATTTATTCGCCACAAAAATGAACATATATGATAATTATATATATAACGATGTTTCTAAATTGTATTTATCCAGACAGATCACCATTTGTTTTCACATATGTAATTACAACATATTACCGTACAATATATATACAATTAATGAATGATAGAACCATTACATTATATTTGTTTGGATAAATAAAATTTAGAAATATCGTTATATTATTCCCATATTTTCATTTTTGTGGCGAATAAATTATTACTACAAAAATTTTAAAAATATTTACAAACAGTGCATCATAATATAAAAATGATTTGGTTTATATTACTTTGTGAAAACATAAAAAAAGTTAAGAAAATCAATGGTTTGGTGTCTGGATTGAACTGGCGCCGCCCGATTACAAGATAAATGCTAAGGAACCAACGCCTTTACCAACTGAGCTAGCAGGACCGACTGATATACGGTGACTGATTTAAGTTGTTATGATAAATTGTACAACTCCTCCTTCATACATCGATATTCTAGTGATATCATAAGATTATACACGTTACTTTCTATAGCTGGATACAATATATGTTTGTTATGTATGTTTTTTGGTGTAGATTATCTCCCGTTGGTTGCATCCGAAATAATTATTCTAAAAATGAGCGCAAGCTTGGCAAAACCTAGTCGACTTGTAGGCCCATTCGCATTCAATGTTTCATTGTTTTGAATAAAATTGGATTCATGTGGAACCGTAAGATAACTGCTTGTTCCTTTGTGATGACTAGTGTTTGTATTACATCGGAATATCGCACAATAACAAATTTTGACGCTCATTTCGACCCAAAAGCTATCCTTGTAAACATGCTCTGAATGCATGGAAAGGGTCGGCCTGATGTGAGTATAGGTCATATGTGACGTCACATCTCGGCATCCCGAATAGCACGCCAAAAATATGCATATTCGAAAATGTCTGGATGCACAGCATAAAATGTGGAATTTCTAATTCATTGAATTGTTTTTATTTTTTTGGCTTGGTGGACATGGAAATAGATAGCAGGATGTAATATAACATGAATTCAAGCCATAGATGTTTTTATTCCCTTTAACGTCATTGTAGCATAACATTTTAGAGGACATACTATAAGCTTGAATCACAAACACTGTATCCTCTTCTATTCATGACATATTTTGAGTTGTGCCTTAATTGAGAAAGATTGATGAATAATGAATTAAGACAGGACTCAGGTGGACAAAATGTCAGTTTTCGATAAATAAATCACATTTGACATGTTGACATCTTCGTGATGAGATATTATTGTACTTGCTGCTGATGCATGTTTCTATAAAAAAAATTCATTTTAGTTGCATGCCCCTCTTTGCTAAGTCTGGTTTTGCTAAACAGAATGCATAATCGTAAAATATCATCATATAAATATTTTTTATAAAATCACACTTTAAATATTGGCAAAATAACTTTGTCTCACCATGTGGAGTACTCTCAGCTAGCTGCATATCGATTTTGACAACATTTGGACCATTTTCTACAAAGATATCGTGTTCCCAAGAAGGAAACACAAAATCCAAGATGGCTGCTGTTTCCATTGTAACGCCTTGATAAACAAACATTATTTTACTGTCACACTTTCTACTTTTCTCCTACTGACACTATCTGTAAGTTTGAGCAAGATAAATTGAGAAATAAATAAAAAATCTTTGGCCAGAGTCATCCCTTAATGAAGCAAAACTGTGTGTCAAGATTTTATCACAAAATGTGGAGATTACTAAAAAATAAGTGCATTATCTAAGGACAAACTATTGAGGTATCGCTGTGTTTATTTCACTGTTGGTTGCTTCAAGTTGCTTCCTCAGCTGGCCCATTGCAAATTCGCTTCATTGATGTCCAAATGTGTAGTGGTTGAACGGTTTATATAATATCCACAATGTTTAATAATAAAGTGCTTACTTTTGTTTAAGTGGTCGAAAGAATGGACTTTGGTTCTTACTTGTGCTAATTTGTACAGTCAGTTGCTGTGCAGAAAGTTAGTATTCAAACCACTGAACTTGTCAGCCTTACGGTTTTCTACAGAGCAAGGAACATCAACAATATCAACACAGAAACATGTATCGTATCTCACATTCATGTGAACGTTCTAGTTTTTATAATCACCAGAATTAATGATTGGACAAACATTCAGTAAGGTAATATTGTGTGGCAATTTCACCCAAACTGCAAAAATAGGTTCCTCAAATTAGCAAGTATATTGTAGTAGATATTAGGTAGGATTGCTTTTTCATAAAATGAAATTGAATTGAGGCAAGTGGAAAAACTCAAATCAAGCACGCACCTTTAAATGATTGAGTGTTTGTATCAGGAAGTGCATGATGAAGCACGTGAAGACAGCTAGCGAGAAGGAAAAGGAGAAGAAGAAGAGACGGCGGCTGAGTCTGCCCGAGGACGACCGAGAGATGAAGGTTGTGAAGATGGATACAGACAAGGAGGACCAGAACGGACACACGACAAAGATCACCATCACCCATGCTCCCAAGAAGTCACGCGGCTTCCACTGGACCCACTATCTAGAGTTGGAGAATGCTGTCGCTGCACCAGTGAAACTCTTCAAAGACGTAAGTTGTAGGGCCATTGTAGCACTGCGTTTGAAATGTAATTAAAATTGTACAGTTGTGGTATTATTTTGTAAATACTACTGGCTGTTTGGTGTCTTATTTGCGCAGATGCATAGTATAATAATAGTATTTTTACAACCTTTTATGTTATCTTCATATAATTTAACAAAAACGGTCACCTTTTGCTCTAAAACTATATATTATGTATGTATTGCCAGAAAGTGTTATCAGGTGAGTTAGTCACAGAGTGAAAATGTAGCACACTAGCAGCACGAATCATCTTCTGTGAATCTCCTGGCAAATTTAACCGTATTAATGGCTGATTAATTCAAGTGTTATTTGTTATCAGTACAGACCTGCCTAGCACCTTACACAATGAGAGGTCATACAACTAAGTAAGTTTCTGTTGCAGGCGTTCCCAAGCACCAAGAATAGCTTCAAGGTGGGCATGAAGCTCGAGGGTATAGACCCTCGCCACCCCCAGCTCTACACTGTGCTCAGTGTGGCGGAGGTTAAGGGCTTCAGACTGAGGCTCCACTTCGACGGCTACTCCGAGTGCTATGACTTCTGGGTCAATGCTAACAACCCCTTCCTGTTCCCCGCCGGCTGGGCAGAGAAAAATGGCAAGACTTTGCAATCTCCAAAAGGTGAGAGCTGCACACCACGATTCTGATTAAAATTAGTCAGAATTTATTTGCTTGAAGTACATTTGTAGTGGATTTAATCATAAAGAGAACCGATGGTTTTCAAATGTTCCATCCGGAATTGTGTTCTATGTGAATGACCGGGTGAGATTCTTGGATATTGCACCATGGGATGGGTTGTTTAACTAGTCTGACATGGTTTATGAAACAGAAGCACCAGTAGTTGAGGCTGTGGCTCATTACTTCATTTGTTTCACCACGTTATGTCGTATGTGTTCAAAAACTGCAGGAAACTGACATACACCCAAGGATGGTGCAAAGTCTGTAGTTATGGTCATGTTTGGTTGTACTGGGATATGAGTTATTATACTGGGGTACATGACTTGTGGTGGGGTACATGGCTTGTGATGGGGTACGTTGTGTGTGGTGGGGTTCTCGGTGTGTTCAGTACATATCATGTGATTATGTACTTAGCTCATGTGGTACTTGTGATGGGATAGATGGTTTGTCATAGAGTACTTAGCTTGTGTTGAGTGCCTTTCTTCTACAAGGGTACTTAGCTTGTCTTGGGGTACATATTGTGTACTTAGCCAATTAGTATGTGGTGATGTATTTAGTTTGTGATGGGAACTTTGTGATTGGCATGTCATCTGGTATTTATTTTGTGCTGAAGTAGTTAGTTTCTTTTGGAGTACTTATATTTTGGTGGGTTGCCTTTGTTTGTGCTGGAGTACTTTGTTCAAGCTGGAGAACTTAGTTCGAGCTGGAATACTTAGTTTGTGCTGGGGTACTTAGTTTGTGCTGGGGTACATAGTTTGCACTGGAGTACATAGTTTTTTACTGGGATACTTAGTTTGTGTGGGGGTATTTAGTTTGTGCTGGAATACTTAGATTGTGCTGAGGTACTTAGTGTCTGCTAGGGTACTTAGTTTGTGCTGGGGTACTTCGTTTGTGCTGGGATACTTTGTTTGTGCTGGGATACTTTGTTTGTGCTGGGGTACTTATTTGCGCTGTGGTACATAGTTTGCGCTGGGAAGCTTAGATAGCCATGTTTGCTAGTGACTAGAAGCAGTGACAGCAGTCGTAGGTATATCCCGCCTTCCACCAAGTCCAACTACAGCATGTGCCTTTCTCTTACATGTCTAACCTTACCAAGGCTGTGGTAAGTAAACCTGTGTGGTGTGAAGCACTTACCAAGGGAGCATGCATTTAGGTGACTGTGGGAGCATGAAGTATTTGGTAACCTAAACGTGTTGCTTGTGCTCATAGGCTGCTGTGTGGTGCTTGCTAATTGGGGCTGTTGCTGCTTGCTAATGGCTGCATCTGTCAAATTAGTTATACACTGGTCTTATTTATGACAGTAATGCTTAATACTTGGAACATTAGCAGTATTCCAGTGTAATTCTTGGCATTTTGGGCACCTGTTTAGATATAAAATATGAAAAACGTGACTGGAACATTCAAACATGATTCTAAAGATTGGTATGAACATCACTAGACATTACTTTTTTCCTCTCACCCTCCCTATCTCTCTATTACACATTACAGAAATCGTAGGGTCAAACATCACGACCGTACACCGTCAATAAAACTGTCGGAAATCCCGCGCACGAAGACACCGTGAAATATCGAGAGAAATAACATGGCAAGATTTATATTACACATTTTGAGATTCCATTGATAATGCGCCTTCAATTTAGTTATATTTGCACAGTCGTGACGATTGTCACGGTCGTGACGATTGTCACGGTCGTGATGTACGCAAAAAATGTTGACAGACTATTTCTTACCTTGAATTTTTAAGCCATCTTATCTCCTTCATCAGAAAAAGGCGGCAACGTCGAATCACATAACCATTTGTATGCCGTCACATGATATCCGCTTGGTTTTCCTTCGCACAGTTTTGGAAGTAGTTCGATTTCTTGATGGGACGAACGGTCGTGATTTATTGACAGAAAATAATTTCCTCTTGTTTCGGATGGTATCAAAAATGGGAATATGCCACAAAATAGTTGGAAGCATAGTGAATTGTTTTTACACCTATCAGAGAGTATCTTACAAGGCAAAACGCTAGTTGTAATGAAAGCGATATTTAATTTATAGTAATATTACCCTATGACTGCCATTGATGGAACACATCACGACCGTGACATACAATTTCTAGACTAAAAATATGTTTTCTTTCATAAAAAGAACAAAACACATTCATGAAGAATATGTATTTTATTTATTTACATCACTACGTGCAAAACAAAACACTTTTTTGATGCTTTGATAGAACATTCAAAATTTGCATTTTTTATGTCACACTTTTAAATGTTCTTAAAGCTGCATTTTCATCAATGTTCGACAAAAAAGTACAACCCAGTAGCACACATTCTTGACTTTTTTATTTGTTTTATATTTTTCTGATGGCTACGACTGATGTATCCCAAAAAAATGGAACATAACTGTTTGTTTTGCTATCCAAATCTGCATTTCCAAATGTTCTTTATAATGGCCATCGAGTTGCAGTTTAGTGTGGATAGACACATAATTATGTGGGGAAGATTCTCACAGTTCCAAGACTACCAGTAACATGTTTCTTTTTATAATGAAGAAGTATGCAAAATGTTATTGTAGATGGAATGTTTTGGGCTTATTCACAAAACATTGTTTAATATGCTAAAAACTAAATAAAATTATAAATTTAAAAAAAATTCTGTGTAAATGTGGACGTTCTATTGCTATTTTGTTTGTGTTGTTATTGAGTACAGTTTTAAAACGAATAATAAATTACAATTGCTAGCCAGTACAGATTGTCTGTAACTAGTTACTAATGCTACGTGGTTATTCAGAACAGACTTTTGACATTTTGAAATGACTAATAAATTATAATTGACAGCCAGTGCGGATTATCTGTAACTTGTTGCCAATGTGTTAAGTTACCATCAGTTCTGAGAAGGCCCATTCAGGCCAGCTGTGTACACGTTTTCACATATCACTGATGTATTACATAGAGTGGTTAGTTAATGAGCTTCACCAAAGGTAGACTTTGTTTTGCTGGCATTCTACTTCCTATTGTGTAGCTGGGCTAAATATAATGCACATTTGCTTGCCTACAGAGTGTGCATCGTTCGTTGTGAAGTGGGCCTTAAAATAGGGTTGGCAGTCAAATATGTTTTGGTGGATCAAATAAAGTTAATGCATTCTATTCTTTTTATGTGTTATGTTTACCAAAGTATTATTGATGAAAAAAATGGCATAAAGGTGGCTAGGCCACACCAATTTTATTGTTAGGATTAAAAAAATTTGAGACATTTTTTTGGGGGAATAAAAATAAGTCATTTCACGAGAAAGGTGTTTCATGTATATACAGGAATTATATGAGCTGTACAGTACATTGCTAAACAAATATTTAGCCTTGTATCAAAACTTATTAGACACATACTTTTATGAAAGTTTAATCCAAGTTGAAGACTTAGAATTTATAATAACAGGTATTGATAACAAGACTTGGCAGATACCATTATTACAGCCATAAAGGTGTAGATTAGAGGTAGGATATATGTTGCTGTGATACTATTAATTTGACTGGCATAATTAGTATTTGATTGTCGTACCTCCAAATATAACTATATCATTGTATTCCGATGCTGACTATGCAAGCATTGAAGAGAGTGTTTACCACGCTTTTTACCAGTGTGTCAACTTGATTGGCCAAAATCCGATGTTCAGATTTTTGCATGTAGACAGAATGAGTAGAGCATTAAACATGCGCACGTTACTGGTTTCGCCCGTGTTGCACGTTGGCAGTTTATTTTCTTTATTCCTATTTTGCATCGTGTCTAAAATGTCAGCCTTCGGGTTGCCTTTTCGCTTCATTTCGGTGGCACTAACGTTGTCATCGTTCAAGAAAATGTTTTAAACGTTGAATAGCTCACGCAAGGACGCTCGCTGTCATTTTCACAACAATCCGTGCATTCGATGCCAACACATACTTTCGATATCAGAGCGACGTCGCTACAAACACGGGAAATGACATGGTTGATTGTGTTGGACAATTTTAATTTTGATACTTCCTTTTGGGAAGCAGCACCAAACTTTAATTTGTTGATACAAAACCACACTGCAGCGTCTGGTTCAGCCATGGTTTAGATCAATTAATGACATGTTGGACTTTTGCAGATTCGTTGGATTGTAGACCGAAGATGCACGACAACCAATAAAACGGTGTTTAATATACAATGTTCGGTATGATGCGTATATGCTCGATGAATCGATACAAAATCATTGGTGCAGCATTTTGATGAGAAAAAAATTCCAAATTGCAATTTTATTTCCGTTTTAATAAAAAACAATGTCGGCGGGTCCGTAATGTGAATAATGAAATCGGTGTCGCCTTAGGTTATGTAGGTGTACATTTATCACTATCTAAGATCTAAAATATGCTTATTCAAGCAAGTCAACCACACACGTAAACTATGAACATCAAATATGTGCTTCTGGAATAATTCAAAGAAAAATATGCAAAACCAACACATTAAAATATGTATTTAATGCCAACTCGGCCCTAAAATAATATTTGCACTTGATGGTGAGTTAATTGTCTCTGTGATTGATATTACACCAACCACACAAACAAACTGTCATCATTAACAAAGTGTCATCATTACCAATCTGTCATCATTAACAGTTTGTCATCATTAATAAACTCATCATTAGTAATCAAACAAATAGTCATAATTTACAAAGTCATTAACCATTACTAATACTGTTACAGACTTGTTTACTGTTGTCTTAGATGGTACCCACATTTAAGATGTCTTTCAACATGTTTCAGTACAATTCATCCCCCACCAGCGCACACTGTCTACAACTAATTGTACTAAACCTGCCCTTGACACGAGCCCAGTGGGGGAAGGTGGTTCTGTAGTTGACTGTGCATTGTTCCCTGTTGCTAGGTTACACGACGGAGACATTCAGCTGGGCTACCTACCTCAAGTCTTCCCGCTTCCCCGCTGCCCCCAAACACCTTTTCCCCAAGACCCAGGCCACGGTACGTATCTCACAGTTCATCCCTGAGGGCACAGTTTCTTACACCCAAAGTAACATATGGTTGCCAATAGACATACAGGCATGAGCACAGAAGCTTTGGAGTATGTCTGTTAATTTCTTATAATCTATAAGTAGCACAAGCTGTTGGGATGGGCAGACGCACACATTGCATAAACATCATACAAGTGTAATATATCATTATTAATAAATAATAAAATAAAGAATTGAATATATATAGTTGGTAATATATGTGTATGTATATATATATATAACTATCGTGTTTCCCAGTGTTGCAATTTGTATACTTTTTACCTAAGATGTTTAAATCAGCCCATTTACAGTTTTTATTATTATACGTAATGGTTTTATTTAATTAATGCAGTTTTATGTAGTGTGCCCTGGAGCATTTTATTTTCAGTGGATATAATTTTGATTACTATTACTACCACTATGTCACTGTGTCATTGTGTCTGTCAGTAACACCCTACGGGTTCCACTGTGACACTGTCTGTCGTCGGTGACGCCCCACGGGTTCTGCTGTGTCACTATCACTTTGTAGCCAGTGATGCCCCACTGTGTCTAGTCGGTGACGTTCCACTGTGTCTGTAGTCAGTGACGCCCCATGGGTTACACTGTGTCACCGTGTCACTGTCTGTAGTCGGTGATGCCCCACTGTGTCACCGGGTCACTGTGTCTGTAGTCGGTGATGCCCCCATGTGTCACTGTGTCTGTAGTCGGTGATGCCCCACTGTGTCACCGTGTCACTGTGTAGTCGGTGACGCCCCCTTGTGTCATTGTGTCTGTGATGCCCCACTGTGTCACTGTGTAGTCGGTGACGCCCCCTTGTGTCACTGTGTCTGTAGTCGGTGATGCCCTACTGTGTAGTCGGTGATGCCCCCATGTGTCACTGTGTCTGTAGTCGGTGATGCCCCCATGTGTCACTGTGTCTGTAGTCGGTGATGCCCCACTGTGTCACTGTGTAGTCGGTGACGCCCCTTTGTGTCATTGTGTCTGTAGTCGGTGATGCCCCACTGTGTCACCGTGTCACTGTGTAGTCGGTGACGCCCCCTTGTGTCACTGTCTGTAGTCGGTGATGCCCCACTGTGTCACCGTGTCACTGTGTAGTCGGTGACCCCCTTGTGTCACTGTGTCTGTAGTCGGTGATGCCCCACTGTGTCACTGTGTAGTCAGTGACACCCCCTTGTGTCACTGTGTCTGTAGTCGGTGATGCCCCACTGTGTCACCATGTCACTGTGTAGTCGGTGACGCCCCCTTGTGTCACTGTGTCTGCAGACTTGCCTACCATTCCGGATTGTCCGGAATCATTCCGGAAATACACCTCAAATTACGGTATTACGGCGAGAGATGATAATATTACGGATTCTTTCGTTGTCACAGTGATTATCAATCACTTCCGTGGTCCTCAAATTTAGCTTCACTTTATTCAACAGGTGGCAGCATATATACGCTGCTTGTTGTGATACGGTTTTCATTCGCCTCTTCTGGTCGTAATCTGACCAACAGGAAACAGCGTTACGACAAATTCGCATTTCCAAGCTCATGGCGCTCAAACAAGACGAAGTCACGACTCACGCGACACGAAATGATGGCGGGGATCGAAACGGCACCACTACCAGCCAAGAAGAAACGTTTGCTGCTAACGTTTATAACAGCATGCACGCAGACATGGCCCGTATTGCTGTAGTCGGTGATGCCTCACAGTGTCACTGTGTCTGTAGTCGGTAACACCCCACTGTGTCACCATATCACTGTCTGTAGTTGGTGATGTCCTACTGTGTCACAATGTCATTGTGTCTGTAGTCGGTAACACCCCACTGTGTCATCATATCACTGTGTCTGTAGTTGGTGATGTCCTACTGTGTCACAATGTCATTGTGTCTGTAGTCGGTAACACCCCACTGTGTCATCATATCACTGTGTCTGTAGTTGGTGATGCCCCACTGTGTCACAGTGTCACTGTGTCTAGTCGGTAACACCCCACTGTGTCACAATGTCACTGTCTGTAGTCGGTGATGCCCCACTGTGTCACAATGTCACTGTGTCTGTAGTTGGTAACACCCCACTGTGTCATCATGTCACTGTGTCTGTAGTTGGTGATGCCCCACAGTGTCATTGTGTCTAGTCGGTAACACCCCACTGTGTCACAATGTCACTGTGTCTGTAGTCGGTGATGCCCTACTGTGTCACAATGTCACTGTGTCAGTAGTTGGTAAAACCCCACTGTGATGCCCCATAGTGTCACTGTGTCTAGTCGGTAACACCCAACTGTGTCACAATGTCACTGTGTCTGTACTCAGTGAAGCCCCACCATGTCACTGTCTCTGTACTCGGTGACGCCCCACCGTGTCTGTCGTCGGTGACGCCCCATGGGTTACACTGTGTCACCTTGTCACTGTCTGTAGTCGGTGACGCCTCACTGTGTCACTGTATCTGTAGTCGGTGATGCCTCACTATGTCACTGTGTCTATAGTCGGTGACACCCCATTGTGTCACTGTATCTGTAGTCGTTGATGCTCTACTGTGTCACTGTGTTCTCGGTGATGCCCCAGCGTGTCAGTAGTCGGTGACGACCCACCATGTCACTGTGTCTGTAGTCGGGTGATGCCCCACTGTGTCACCGTGTCACTGTGTCTGTAGTCGGTGACACCCCACTGTGTCATTGTATCTGTAGTCGGTGATGCCTCACTGTGTCACTGTGTCTGTAGTCGGTGACACCCCATTGTGTCACTGTATCTGTAGTCGTTGATGCTCTACTGTGTCACTGTGTTCTCGGTGATGCCCCAGCGTGTCAGTAGTCGGTGACGACCCACCATGTCACTGTGTCTGTAGTCGGGTGATGCCCCACTGTGTCACCGTGTCACTGTGTCTGTAGTCGGTGACACCCCACTGTGTCATTGTATCTGTAGTCGGTGATGCCTCACTGTGTCACTGTGTCTGTAGTCGGTGACACTCCATTGTGTCACTGTATCTGTAGTCGTTGATGCTCTACTGGGTCACTGTGTTGTCGGTGACACCTCACCATGTCAGTAGTCGGTGACGACCCACCATATCACTGTCTGTATTCGGTGATGCCCCACTGTGTCACCAATCACTGTGTCTCTAGTCGGTAACACCCCATGTGTCACCATGTCACTATCTAGTCGTTGATGCCTCACTGTGTCACCGTGTCTGTAGTCGGTAATACCTCACTGTGTCACCATGTCACTGGGTCTGTAGTCGTTGATGCCCCACTGTGTCACCGTGTCACTGTGTCTGTAGTCGGTGACACCCCACTGTGTCATTGTATCTGTAGTCGGTGATGCCTCACTGTGTCACTGCATCTGTAGTCGTTGACGCTCTACTGGGTCACTGTGTTGTCGGTGACACCTCACCATGTCAGTAGTCGGTGACGACCCACCATGTCACTGTCTGTATTCGGTGATGCCCCACTGTGTCACCAATCACTGTGTCTCTAGTCGGTAACACCCCATGTGTCACCATGTCCCTGTCTGTAGTCGTTGATCCCTCACTGTGTCACCGTGTCTGTAGTCGGTAACACCTCACTGTGTCACCATGTCACTGTGTCTGTAGTCGTTGATGCACCACTGTGTCACCATGTCACTGTGTCTGTAGTCGGTGACGCCCCACGGGTTCCGCATGGGCCAGAAGCTGGAGGCAGTTGACAAGAAGCACACGGTCCTAACCTGTGTCGCCACGGTGGCCGACGTCCTTGGTGATCGCATTCTCATCCACTTTGACGGCTGGGAGGACACGTACGACTACTGGTGCGACCCCAGCTCACCCTACATACACCCCATGGGGTGGTGTCAGGAGTCAGGCAAGCCGCTCTCACCCCCAAATGGTAGGTACTGTCAGTGAGGGACATTGTTTACTTTACTTTCCTTCTGAAGGAGACGTGCGTGCGTGTGCATGCGTGTGTTTTTGCGTGCGTGTGTGTTTGCGTGTGTGTGTGTATGTGTCGGCTGTTATTTTATACAGTGTATATTGATGCTTGCTTATATGTTTGTGTCGAGTAAGTTCAGTCAAACACAATGAGTCCTGTCACATTTTTGTATCTTATATAGGGATCTTATTTTCCTCTTTTTCCATGCCTGTGTTGTGATTCACTTGATGTTTGCTGATACTGGTCTCCAATGATTAGTTCAATGGGGGCAGAAGTAATGCTGATACTGGTCTCCAATGATTAGTTCAATGGGGGCAGAAGTAATGCTGATACTGGTCTCCAATGATTAGTTCAATGGGGGCAGAAGTAATGCCATTCTTAAGCAAGAAACTGAGAAAGGACATTAGATTACTTGGCATGTCATGAAAACTGCAGGTCCTATGTTTTAAAGTTTTAAATTTAGTTTAATTACAATTGTGCAAATATCATTATTACAAGTACCTCTGAGTGCAACTGATGATATGCTGTGTCGTCACTGACTGTTGATGTGCTGTGTCAGTATTGTCACTGACTGTTGATGTGCTGTGTCAGTGTCGTCACTGAGTGCAGCTGTTGATATGCTGTGTCAGTGTTGTCACTGACTGTTGATGTGCTATGTCAGTGTCGTCACTGACTGTTGATGTGCTGTGTCAGTCTCGTCACTGACTGTTGATGTGCTGTGTCAGTGTTGTCACTGACTGTTGATGTGCTGTTTCAGTGTCGTCACTGAGTGCAGCTGTTGATATGCTGTGTCAGTGTCGTCACTGATTGTTGATGTGCTATGTAAGTGTCGTCACTGACTGTTGATGTGCTGTGTCAGTCTCGTCACTGACTGTTGATGTGCTGTGTCAGTGTCGTCATTGACTGTTGATGTGCTGTGTCATCTCTGACTGTTGATGTGCTGTGTCAGTGTCATCACTGACTGTTGATGTGCTGTGTCAGTGTCATCTCTGACTGTTGATGTGCTGTGTCAGTGTTGTCACTGACTGTTGATGTGCTGTGTCAGTGTCATCATTGACTGTTGATGTGCTGTGTCAGTGTCGTCACTGACTGTTGATGTGCTGTGTCAGTGTCGTCTCTGACTGTTGATGTGCTGTATCAGTGTCGTCACTGACTGTTGATGTGCTATGTCAGTGTCATCACTGACTGTTGATGTGCTGTGTCAGTGTTGTCACTGACTGTTGATGTGCTGTGTCAGTGTCGTGACTGAGTGCAGCTGTTGATATGCTGTGTCAGTGTCGTCACTGACTGTTGATATGCTATGTCAGTGTCGTCACTGACTGTTGATGTGCTGTGTCAGTGTTGTCATTGACTGTTGATGTGCTGTGTCAGTGTCGTCACTGACTGTTGATGTGCTGTGTCAGTGTCATCACTGACTGTTGATGTGCTGTGTCAGTGTCGTCACTGACTGTTGATGTGCTGTGTCAGAGTCGTCTCTGACTGTTGATGTGCTGTATCAGTGTCGTCACTGACTGTTGATGTGCTATGTCAGTGTCGTCACTGACTGTTGATGTGCTGTGTCAGTGTCGTCTCTTACTGTTGATGTGCTGTGTCAGTGTCGTCTCTGACTGTTGATGTGCTGTATCAGTGTCGTCACTGACTGTTGATGTGCTATGTCAGCGTCATCACTGACTGTTGATGTGCTGTGTCAGTGTTGTCACTGACTGTTGATGTGCTGTGTCAGTGTCATCACTGACTGTTGATGTGCTGTGTCAGTGTCGTCATTGACTGTTGATGTGCTGTGTCAGTGTCATCTCTGACTGTTGATGTGCTGTGTCAGTGTCATCGCTGACTGTTGATGTGCTGTGTCAGTGTCGTCTCTGACTCTTGATGTGCTGTGTCAGTGTTGTCACTGACTGTTGATGTGCTGTGTCAGTGTCATCACTGACTGTTGATGTGCTGTGTCAGTGTCGTCACTGACTGTTGATGTGCTGTGTCAGAGTCGTCTCTGACTGTTGATGTGCTGTATCAGTGTCGTCACTGACTGTTCATGTGCTATGTCAGTGTCGTCACTGACTGTTGATGTGCTGTGTCAGTATCGTCTCTGACTGTTGGTGTGCTGTGTCAGTGTCGTCACTGACTGTTAATGTGCTGTGTCAGTGTCGTCATTGACTGTTGATGTGCTGTGTCAGTGTCGTCTCTGACTGTTGATGTGCTGTGTCAGTGTCGTCTCTGACTGTTGATGTGCTGTGTCAGTGTCGTCACTGACTGTTGATGTGCTGTGTCAGTGTCGTCTCTGACTGTTGATGTGCTGTATCTGTGTCGTCACTGACTGTTGATGTGCTGTGTCAGTGTCGTCATTGACTGTTGATGTGCTGTATCTGTGTCGTCACTGACTGTTGATGTGCTGTGTCAGTGTCGTCACTGACTTGATGTGCTGTGTCAGTGTCATCTCTGACTGTTGATGTGCTGTGTCAGTGTCGTCATTGACTGTTGATGTGCTGTGTCAGTGTCATCTCTGACTGTTGATGTGCTGTGTCAGTGTCGTCTCTGACTGTTGATGTGCTGTGTCAGTGTCGTCACTGACTGTTGATGTGCTGTGTCAGTGTCATCTCTGACTGTTGATGTGCTGTGTCAGTGTCATCTCTGACTGTTGATGTGCTGTGTCAGTGTCGTCACTGACTGTTGATGTGCTGTGTCAGTGTCGTCACTGACTGTTGATGTGCTGTGTCAGTGTCGTCTCTGACTGTTGATGTGCTGTATCTGTATCGTCACTGACTGTTGATGTGCTGTGTCAGTGTCGTCATTGACTGTTGATGTGCTGTATCTGTGTCGTCACTGACTGTTGATGTGCTGTATCTGTGTCGTCACTGACTGTTGATGTGCTGTGTCAGTGTCGTCATTGACTGTTGATGTGCTGTATCTGTGTCGTCACTGACTGTTGATGTGCTGTGTCAGTGTCGTCATTGACTGTTGATGTGCTGTATCTGTGTCGTCACTGACTGTTGATGTGCTGTGTCAGTGTCATCTCTGACTGTTGATGTGCTGTATCTGTGTCGTCATTGACTGTTGATGTGCTGTATCTGTGTCGTCACTGACTGTTGATGTGCTGTATCTGTGTCGTCACTGACTGTTGATGTGCTGTATCTGTGTCGTCTCTGACTGTTGATGTGCTTTATCAGTGTCGTCTCTGACTGTTGATGTGCTGTATCAGTGTCGTCACTGACTGTTGATGTGCTGTGTCAGTGTCGTCACTGACTGTTGATGTGCTGTGTCAGTGTCGTCACTGACTGTTGATGTGCTGTATCAGTGTCGTCACTGACTGTTGATGTGCTGTGTCAGTGTCGTCACTAACTGTTGTGTGCTGGTGTGTGACAGACTGGAAGGACATTGACGGCTTCACCTGGGAGGACTACCTGACGAAGACCAAGACTCAGGCTGTGGCTGCCCGTGCCTTCAAGATGGTATGTACCTCACTCTCTCATTGTCTCTACCACGCATACAATAGCTGACAGACAGACACGGTATATGAGAACAGTCTAGGATTTATAATTGATTGTGATCTTGTATAGAATCAGCAGATTATATTTCAAACATTTATGTGTCCAATGAACAAATTATTTTTGTTTTTGTAGTGTCCAATAAATTAGTTATGTATGTTTTTATGGTGTCATATAACATGTTTTTTTGTAGAATCCAGAAAATTAATTGTTTGTCTTTGTAATGTCCTAATCTGTGCTTCCTAATGTTTTATGCCATTTTAACAAAAACCTGAACAAATTCTTCTACAAGACATCTATAAGCTAAATTTATAATACTGATTCTGTCAAATTTATGCAAACAAACTAATAGAATTGTTGTTTTGAGTGATGTATGTACGTATATAGATCCTCATAAATTCCAAATCTCTTAAGAGATGCTATGTCCAAAATCATCAATCTGTCTGCACTGTTAATCACTATGTGTTGTCAGTTGGTCAGCACGGGATCAGACAATGTATCAAGATAGCATAATGGCATTAGAACATGAGTTTTCAGTGACCTGAATTTGGGCATGAAATAAATGTCCAGTTGCGAGTGTAAGTGTTGTATGAACTGTGTTTGCAGCGTCCAGCGAACCAGTTTGAGGTTGGCATGAAGCTGGAGGCTGTGGACCAGCGCAACCCGCTGCTCGTCCGTGTGGCCACTGTCGCCGCCACAGAGACCCACCGCATCAAGATACACTTTGACGGCTGGAGCGCCGCTTATGACTACTGGGTCGACGATGACTCACCTGATATACACCCCATAGCGTGGTGTAGCAAGAACCTGCACCAACTGACAGGCCCTGTGTGTGAGTAGCACCCCATCACCACACCCTCACGACACACCCTCATCACATCCCCTCATCACACCCCCTCACCACACACCCTCATCACACCCCTTTGCCACATCCCCTCATCACACTCTCATGACACCACCTCATCACACACCCTCATCACATCCCCTCATGACACCCTCACGACACTGCCTCACCACATACCCTCATCACACCCCTTCACCATATCCCCTCATCACACCCTCACGACACCACCTCAGCACATCCCCTCATCACACCCCTTCACCACATCCTCTCATCACATCCTCATGACACAACCTCACCACATTCCCTCATCACACCCTCACGACACCACCTCATCACACACCCCATCACATCCCCTCATCACACCCCTTCACCACATCCTCTCATCACATCCTCATGACACACCCTCATCACACCGTCACGACACCCCATCACCACACACCCCTTCACATCCTGTCATCACACCCTCATCACACCTCCTCATCACATCCTCTGACCATACCCCCTCATCACACCATTCATGACACCCCCTCATCACATCCCCTCCATACCACCTCGCAATGTGCCCCTCCAGTCATCAAGCACTGAAGAATATATTTGTGGAAATGTTAAATCAATCAAAAGAAGTTTTAGTTTCTAAGTTTATAAGCTATGTAGAAATGTGAAAACATCTGTGTATATGAAATTGTAACAAATAAAAAGTAATTATTGACGATTTATTCAGTAAACTGTCTAATAAGATGTGTGAAACACAGAAGTAAAAACATAAGACAAGTCTTCACAAGGACAGCTCTAAAAGTTCAGTGTATGGTATAACATTTTTTTGACCTTCACATACAATGTGCCAAAACTTCTTTTTTTCAGAAATTGTACAAAATTTAAATGATTCAATATTATCGATTGCTGAACTGATATATTGGAAATTTGCCAGAAAATACTATTTAATTATATTATTATAATTTACAAACTTCTGTTTTCTCCTTTTCTACGATAACTGTGAATACATTTAAAACATCAAATTATATATGTATTATAATGTATTATAATGTATTATATATGTATTATAATGCTATTGTGGAAATAAAAATGTATTATTATTATTTACAATCACCCTTGTATAGTATAACATGTTACTGTACACACACGCACACATGCGCTCACTCTCACGCACACATGTGCATGTGCACACACGCATGTACACACACATGCACACACGATCTTGTTACTAATAATATTGTTCTATGATGTTTTATAAGTGGAGGTGAAATACACTGATCAGTAAAGTATGTGAAGTATATGTTGTGTCATTTTGAGACATGTTTGTAGCGGGTGACTTGACCTCTCAGAGCAGTTGCCCTACACTGGGATGCAGCGGGATTGGACACGTGAAGGGGGCCAAGTACACAGGGCATCACAGGTAGGGTGTCACTGTCAGCATCATAACCTCTTTATGGGTGCTTTCATGAGTTTGTATTGTTAACAAAAATGGAATAGCATTGGTTCAAACCGCCCCTACAAATTTGATGTGGAAGTTGCAATTTCTATGATCCAAAATGGCTATTTGCTTCAATTTGCATTAACATATATATTTCACACACTAGGAGTAAGCCTCCCTCATCATTCTTATGCCAGCGGTATTATTAACAATAGTCATCGGTGGTGCATTTTCTATTTATGTCTGCATCTCGACCATTACATGTAACATCAGCCACAATTAGCCCAAGTCCAAATTGGCTTTGCAGGTAATCAGTTGATTGGATAACAGGCTCAACCTTATTTCCACATTTCGACAAGGCAGTATGCCATTGAATACTGAAACTAGTAATCCATAGAACCCCCTGGCTTGTGATGATGACAGGAATGCCACGGTCTGTGTCATTGCAGTTCCTTTGGCTGTCCCTACTCTGCGTCCAACATGAACAAGGAGATGATCCTACAAGACCGCGTCGGACAAACACGCTCCGACTCATTCGACGGCAGTAGTTTGGCGCTGAACGCACCACCATCTCCAGAACACATGTAAATTTATGGGGGAAACATCTGCCAAAGTACAGTGAAATAACTGACTCGGATACGTAGAAACACAAACAAAGTTGGTTACAAAATGCACTCATGCATACTAATGCTGTCATGCATGAGAGCACATTTCTACCGAATTTATGCTTGCATGCATAATTATAATTATTGCTGTATGTGAAAGGTGTCGGGGCAAACACTAAACACCACTTCTGAAATTTCACTCAGTAAAATTTTGAAGAAATCCTGGCTGTCAGCCAGATGGTTATTTTGTTTTGATGTGAAACATTGTGACATGATTGAACTGAAAGTATTTCATGACCTAACATGATGTTTCAATTTGTGCTTATAGCATTTTGCCCTGAATCCCCTCGCATGTTTATGTGGAAGTTGATATTGTGAGCAATGACAAGATAAGCACCCAGGCATGAAACAATACTCTGTGCTAATTACGAATATCTAAACATAAAACTATGTCATCCAGTGAGCCAGGACAGTGAATGACCTCGTCTCTGTCTTGTAGATTCCGTAAATGTCCGACCCACGGCTGTGACGGCTCAGGTCATGTGACAGGCAAGTACACCGCCCACCACCGACAGTCGGGGTGCCCCCTGGCAGACAAGTACGTACCCCCGGCCAGCCATCCAAAGTCTGTCTCCATCACCTTCCACGATCACACCCTACTGAACGGTGGCAGACCTCTCTTTGGACCAGGCTCGGGCCGCGGCAGGAAAAAGTACGTTCCACACATCAGTGGTAACTTTGCATGTTATTGGTCAGTCTAGCAAGATCCAACACTGTTGTAGATTGTTTACTGAACAAAGTTGGACAAAGTTAACTGACGACTATGTTTAGCTCGTAATAAAATACTTGTTTACATTATGTTGTTGAATGTTTACTAAAGTTGTCGGAGGACTACGATGTCGATTCTTTGCTGGACAAAGTTATGAGTGGATTATAATGTTGGTAGTTTACTGGACAAATGTTGTTGAATGTTAACGGGATAAAGTTGTGAGTACATTATGTTGTTGATTGCTTGCAGGACAAAATTGTGAGTAAACTATGTTGTTGATTGTTTACTGGACTAGGTTGTGAGTGGACTATGTTGCTGAATGTTTACTGAACAAACTTATGAGTAGATTATATTGTTGCTTGTTTGCTGAAGAAATGAGTGAGTGTACAATGTTGTTGATTCACTTGATTGTTTTTAGTCCTTTGGCCAAAGGTCCAAGGGACTATTGCCATCACTCTGCGTCCGCCGTCCGCTGTCCGCCGTTAGCTGCCGTATCTCAGAAACCGTTCAGCAACTTTTTCTCTAATTTTGCATAGACATATCTTAGGGCACTGCCACTATGCATGAGAAATCTGTATTTGAATCATTTTAAGGGCTCCCTAGGGCCTCCAAGGACCCAAAAACTGGTGAAAATGTAACATTTTGCCTATTTTTTCAAAAACTGTTCAGCAACTTTTTTTCTAATTTTGCATAGATGTATCTTAGAGTGCTGCCACTATATACAAGAAATCTGTATTTGATTGAATCATTCTAAGGGGCCCCCAAAGTGCAAAAGTTTTACATTATCTAGTGATGTGGTTTTGAGAAGGGCCCTTGAGACCACCCCCAACAGTAGATGTTGTGTATTGTGCCACAAAGTCAACAGCTGTGACTAATCTCTACAGCCTAGTCTATTGAGACCTTGACTAATCTTTCATTGGTCACAGCACCCAGGCAGAGTAGACACACTTGATCCCTGTTACACTGAACAGTTGCCTAACACTTTTAAACTGTATCTTCAAAACTATTGA
Organism: Paraescarpia echinospica; assembly: GCA_020002185.1. NCBI lineage: Eukaryota > Metazoa > Annelida > Polychaeta > Sabellida > Siboglinidae > Paraescarpia > Paraescarpia echinospica. Next base: position 76,393,242 of record CM034532.1, on the reverse strand, counting down.
TTTTCTATAATTGCAAGTTGTGTTTATTTTGATGACACCCCAGGTGAAATGGTGTTTTTTGACAAAAAATGCTGAAAATGGTTTCTTCCAGATTATTATACCTTTGTATGCATATTATCAATACAGTTCACTTCTATGACAATTATGTGCCTCTAAGTGAGTTTTAGTCATGGATCAAGTAGGTCGATATCATGTAATGAAATCAATTATGCAATCTTTGACTGCCATTTTCTCAAAAAAAAATTTCTTCAAATTTCTGCATTTGGAAACGGGATATCTCTGGGAATAATTAAGCTATATAAATAATGTTTTCAGTGTTGCATTCAGCATATTCTACTGTGTGCAATGATCAGACACTTTTTTAAATCATGAATAGTTTGAAAGATATAGCCATATTTGTTGCCAAAAAACAAGATTTTTTTTCGTATTTTACCAAAAAATTATTTAAAAAATAAAAACACAGCATTTCAAAAAATGCTCTGATCATTGCACAATAGAATCTATAGAGAACATGAATTTGCAAGAATTATAACTATATATGGGTTCAATAAAAAATGGCAGTGTTTCCAAATTTGCCAATATTTTCTCAAAATGGTGGCCATTTTGTTTGTTACCATGGAAACGGGGGGGTCTGGCTGAAAAAAGTTCAATATATATATTTTACTCAGTAAGACCCATTTCATGCATTGGGCAGAAAAAATTGAACTGTTTGCACAAATAAAAAAATAATCATATCTACCTGCCGTGTCTGGCCTTAATTGTTATAAAATGGTGTGACCGAGGTGTCTATTGGTTAAAGATGTATTGTCTGTAGAAACCTGTAGGTGACAAACATAGAAAATTAATATTCTGTCACCTGTAGGTGACAAACATAGAAAATTAATATTCTGGACAACTATAGAGTGAAATATCCTACACTTTATTGATATCAAATGCATTCTACTGTTCTGTTTACGCTTGCCATGCCTTGTGTAGACATGGTACTGTGTAAATCAATTGTATCAATATAGACTAATAATTACAGATTCACAATATAGTTGACACCTGAAACAACCAAATGTCAACCATTAGAAGAGTTGACATTGTTCCGCTATACACAAGCAAAAAATCTGTATTTGATTGAATCATTCTAGTGTCAACAGCATATAGTAGAACATACATTTTCTACATCATCATCACTAAGGTTGTTGTAAATTTCACCAGCTGCCATGTCAAATCCATTATAGTTGTAACTAACAGTGTTCAAAATGATTCAGGTAAATAGCAAATAACAAAGGACACAAGTTTTCTCCTTGCCATACCTCTACATCACATGAGAAGAAGGCTGACACAGCCTGGCCCTGATTTATACATGATTTAGCATTTTTGTATATGTTGTATACAACTTTCAACACATTACCATTAATACCGCATGAAATTATCTTAGACCACAGTGAGGACCGGTCTACTAAATCAAATTCTTTCTTATAATCGATGAAGGCATAATAAAGGCTTTTGCGTTGGGGCAAATACAATTCAACCAATACCCCTATCTGAACACTACCTGTTCTTCACCTATTACATTCGCTTTGTTTAGGTATGTGGTCAGTCTGGTGTTCTGAACAATCACTAAGGATTAATGAACACTTGTGCAGAATGTCACCCACTTGGCAGGTTTAATTGATCTATTCAGCAATGAGGACACTGCTTAGGCCTCACTCTGGACACTGTCACTCACAGTGTTGTGTATTGTCTTAGTTGGTGCATTGAGCTAATCTACTTGACCATGAATCAGTGGTGGCTCTGGTTGTGTATTACACCCAGCTGTGGAGCTAAGATTCTCTGCCTGCTATTGTTCAATGGAAACTGTGACTAATCTGTAATTGGTCACTGGCAGTAGCTTGTGTCAACAGACAAAATTAAGCCACTAGGCCCCTGTTAAACTGGACAGTTGCCTGTAGGTTTTAAACTGTGTCAAACAGTGAGTCTACCTTTTGCTCTCAAATAATCTGTCCTCTTAGTTTTACACGTAAAGGCATAATCTGGCATAACTTGATAAGTCTTTGTAGCAGCACATTTGTACTTCCAGTGTATCATTGCAACATAACATACATATTACATACTGTATGCCACATTTGAATGTTGTGCATGTAATATTTCCATGCAATCCTTTTGCATATATAATATAAAACTTCAACAGCCATTTTCTTCAATTTTACTCTTTGACCCCTGCCATGTTCAATGCTCCATAACTTTGCCAATTTTTGTAGCAGTCATATTTTTTGAAACCGTGTAAAGCACCCTACCCAACCTTTACAAGAATGTAAGAAAACAATGTTACAATTTTTCCGACTTATCACTCATTTGGTCAGCCATGGTCACATATCGACGTATTAGTCCAAAGGACTTCAGGGCCTCTTGGCCCATTTTTACAGAACAAAGTTTTCAGTAGTTAATGTTGTTGATTGTTTTTTTTAGAATGTTGTGAGTAGCTAAGATGTTGTTGATTGTTTATTGAACAGATTTGTGATTGCAGTGTTGTCAATTGTTTATTGAGCAGTGTTGTGATTGCAGTGTTGTTGATTGTTTACTGAACAGACTTGTGATTGCAGTGTTGTTGATTGTTTATTGAACAGAGTTGTGATTGCAGTGTTGTTGATTGCTTACTGAACATACTTGTGATTGCAGTGTTGTTGGTTGTTTATTGAACAGAGTTGTGATTGCAGTGTTGTTGATTGCTTACTGAACATACTTGTGATTGCAGTGTTGTTGGTTGTTTATTGAACAGAGTTGTGATTGCAGTGTTGTTGATTGTTTATTGAACAGAGTTGTGATTGCAGTGTTGTTGATTGTTTACTGAACATACTTGTGATTGCAGTGTTGTTGGTTGTTTATTGAACATACTTGTGATTGCAGTGTTGTTGATTGAACAGAGTTGTGATTGCAGTGTTGTTGACAGAGTTGTGATTGCAGTGTTGTTGATTGTTTAGTGTTGAACATACTTGTGATTGCAGTGTTGTTGGTTGTTTATTGAACATACTTGTGATTGCAGTGTTGTTGATTGTTTATTGAACAGAGTTGTGATTGCAGTGTTGTTGATTGTTTATTGAACATACTTGTGATTGCAGTGTTGTTGGTTGTTTATTGAACATACTTGTGATTGCAGTGTTGTTGGTTGTTTATTGAACAGAGTTGTGATTGCAGTGTTGTTGATTGTTTATTGAACAGAGTTGTGATTGCAGTGTTGTTGGTTGTTTACTGAACAGAGTTGTGATTGCAGTGTTGTTGATTGTTTATTGAACAGAGTTGTGATTGCAGTGTTGTTGATTGTTTATTGAACAGAGTTGTGATTGCAGTGTTGTTGGTTGTTTACTGAACAGAGTTGTGATTGCAGTGTTGTTGATTGTTTACTGAACAGAGTTGTGATTGCAGTGTTGTTGATTGTTTACCAAAGTTGTAAATCGACTGGGTCGTTTCTTTACTCAACAAAGCTAAGTGTGGACTAACTTAATAATAATAATAAAATATTTGTTTGTAGAGTTGTTTGGAGTTTCCCGAATTATGAGTTGACTGTGTTGCCGATTGTCTCCAGGTCGAAGTACCTGAAGTTGATTCAGAAGGAGAAAGACTTGTTGGCACAGGGCAAAGTGTCTTCCCACTACACGAAGGACTGCTCAGGTGTCATCAAGAAGGAGGACATACAGAATGATGGTACGTACACAACAGGTACACTCACGTGTAAAGGGTAGTCTATGTTGCTCAGGTACACTCAGATGTAATGTGTAGTCTATGTTGCTCAGGTACACTCAGGTGACAACAGGTGTAATGTGTAGTCTATGTTGCTCAGGTACACTCAGGTGACAACAGGTGTAATGTGTAGTCTATGTTGCTCAGGTACACTCAGGTGACAACAGGTGTAATGTGTAGTCTATGTTGCTCAGGTAGCAACAGGTATAATGTGTACTTTATGTTACTCAGGTGTAATGTGTAGTCAATGTTGCTCAGGTGACAACAGGTGTAATGTGTAGTCTATGTTGCTCAGGTACACTCAGGTGACAATAGATGTAATGTGCAGTCTATGTTGCTCAGGTAGTAACAGGTATAATGTGTAGTCTATGTTGCTCAGGTGACAACAGGTGTAATGTGTAGTCTATGTTGCTCAGGTACTCTTAGGTGATAACAAGTATCATGTTTAGTCTTTGTTTCTCAGGTACACTGAGCTGACAGCAGGTGTAGTTTGGTAGTTGATGCTGGCCAACCTGCAGTATATACCGAGCATTTTATTAGTGATGGGACCTATGTTGAATCCATCCACCAGAGAATGCAATGTGTTTCAGTTGTTGCTGAGTGTCTGTTGAAGGCATCCACAGAGAGTGCAGTGTGTTTCATTTGATGCTGAGTGTGTGTTGAAGGCATCCACCAGAGAGTGCTATGTGTTTCAGTTGATGCTGAGTATGTGTTAAAGGCATCCACCAGAGAGTGCAGTGTGTTTCAGTTGATGCTGAGTGTGTGTTGAAGGCATCCACCAGAGAGTGCAATGTGTTTCAGTTGATGCTGAGTGTGTGTTGAAGGCATCCACCAGAGAGTGCAGTGTGTTTCAGTTGATGCTGAGTGTGTGTTGAAGGCATCCACCGGAGAGTGCAATGTGTTTCAGTTGATGCTGACTGTGTGTTGAAGGCATCCACCAGAGAGTGCTATGTGTTTCAGTTGATGCTGAGTGTGTGTTGAAGGCATCCACCAGAGAGTGCAATGTGTTTCAGTTGATGCTGAGTGTGTGTTGAAGGCATCCACCAGAGAGTGCAGTGTGTTTCAGTTGATGCTGAGTGTGTGTTGAAGGCATCCACCGGAGAGTGATATGTGTTTCAGTTGATGCTGAGTGTGTGTGAAGGCATCCACCAGAGAGTGCAATGTGTTTCAGTTGATGCTGAGTGTGTGTTGAAGGCATCCACCGGAGAGTGCTATGTGTTTCAGTTGATGCTGAGTGTGTGTTGAAGGCATCCACCAGAGAGTGCTATGTGTTTCAGTTGATGCTGAGTGTGTGTTGAAGGCATCCACCAGAGAGTGCAATGTGTTTCAGTTGATGCTGAGTGTGTGTTGAAGGCATCCACCAGAGAGTGCTATGTGTTTCAGTTGATGCTGAGTGTGTGTTGAAGGCATCCACCAGAGAGTGCAGTGTGTTTCAGTTGATGCTGAGTGTGTGTTGAAGGCATCCACCGGAGAGTGCAGTGTGTTTCAGTTGATGCTGAGTGTGTGTTGAAGGCATCCACCGGAGAGTGCTATGTGTTTCAGTTGATGCTGAGTGTGTGTTGAAGGCATCCACCGGAGCATGCAGTGTGTTTCAGTTGATGCCGAGTGTGTGTTGAAGGCATCCACCAGAGAGTGCTATATGTTTCAGTTGATGCTGAGTGTGTGTTGAAAGCTTCCACCAGAGAGTGCTATGTGTTTCAGTTGATGCCGAGTATGTGTTAAAGGCATCCACCAGAGAGTGCAGTGTGTTTCAGTTGATGCTGAGTGTGTGTTGAAGGCATCCACCGGAGAGTGCAGTGTGTTTCAGTTGATGCCGAGTGTGTGTTGAAGGCATCCACCAGAGAGTGCTATATGTTTCAGTTGATGCTGAGTGTGTGTTGAAAGCTTCCACCAGAGAGTGCTATGTGTTTCAGTTGATGCTGCGTGTGTGTTGAAGGCATCCACCGGAGCGTGCGGTGTGTTTCAGTTGATGCCGAGTGTGTGTTGACGGCATCCACCAGAGAGTGCTGTATGTTTCAGTTGATGCTGAGTGTGTGTTGAAGGCTTCCACCTGAGAGTGCTATGTGTTTCAGTTGATGCTGAGTGTGTGTTGAGAGAAGGCATCCACCGGAGATTGCTATGTGTTTCAGTTGATGCTGAGTGTGTGTTGAGAGAAGACATCCATCAAAGTGTCTTCATGTCGTCCATGCTGCCAAGCCCCTCCAAGGACCTGCCCCTGTGCTGGGAGCAGCACTCGAAGCTGCTGCCCGGGGCGGACCAGCACTGTGCGGCCGATGTGACAGAGTGGAGCACGCAGAAGGTGGCTGGGTTCGTCGGCTCACTGCCCGGCTGTGAGGACTTGGCTGAGGTCTTCCAGGACGAGGTACGCACCTCAGTCACATACTTCTTCACGTTGATCCTTTATAGGGTGGGCCTTGGTCTGTCCTGCCCTCTCAATGACCTGTTGGGATCTGTGGTTGTCTACCACTCCATGCTGTTTATTCCTGCCCTTCATCTCTCCTCATAATGTCCCTCCATCTTAATGTTGGTCTTCATCTTCTCTTTCTTTCACCCTCTTCTTTTCCCATGATCTCTCCATGAAGCAACAAATGAATAGCAAGAAAAATATATACATCATGTATTTTATATAGTGAAGATCCTCTGCAGTCTACAATGTTTTAGAGAACAAATTTATTACTTCAAGTGGTTCTCTTACCGGTGTATTGCTGTTGACACGGGGCCTTGTGTGTTCCAGCAAATAGACGGCGAGGCCTTCCTCCTGCTCACACAGTCAGACATTGTGAAGATCATGAATATCAAACTGGGGCCAGCGCTCAAGATCTACAACAGCATCCTTATATTTAAGAACAACGACGCCAGAGTCTGATTGTGTCGATGGCATGCTAGTTATCGACTCGTACACATCATCTGGGACTTGTTCTGTAGTGTATGTGGTATTTAGATGTTACACAAAACTTAGTCATATATACCTGCGTACCTTGCCATTTCCCGAGACATCTACTCGACTAGTTTGTGTTGTATGTGCATACCAATGCTTGATGGAAACTTGTCGTTTTCATGCGTCTTGTCAGGCTTAATTAGGCTTTCATGTGCGTCTGTGATTCACCAAGTTTGTTGTCATCACCACTATCCTAGCCAATGTCTTCTTAGACAATTGTGTTACATTATGGCATAGGGATTCCATTGAAAATGGTTTTAACTGTTAAATATCTGTATACAAATGTGGTGTTGGATTAGATGGTTATTTGTGTCAGTCAGCATTTGTGCTTGAGGCTGGAGTTTATTGCATTCATAATCAAATAATTATATAACTTGTAAGTTATAAGTGTACCATGTGTGACTGTTCTGTGCTGTTTCTTGATAACAATGAGAACCTGTTAAGTTTATCCATTTGCGTTAAGGTGGACACAAGTTAGGTATGTCAGCTTATAAAGCAGCGGTTGGAAAAATATGTGTTTCTAGATTATAGATAAACTCGGCGTGTCATAAACAGTGGCATTGACAGTTAGTAATACTGAATGTTGTTACAACCAGGTTAATCAGCGGTATAGTGAACATTAATGTTGTTACAGTTGTGAAGGCAAACTAGAACTGCACTTGGAGGACGTGATATTATCTCAGAACTCTGTTGGATTATTGTGTTATCATGTTCAACTGTTGTACAAAGATACAACTGCTACATGTTTGGTTTCATTGTGTTTTGACCAGTTTGTAGTAACGTGACTTCAAACAGCTGGCAGAAATTGATTTCATGTCAATTGAATTGTGTATGCTAATGTCAGTGAACTGTGAAGTTTTCACCGAATAGCGTCTAACTTCAAGTTGTGTAGGAGGCAACTGCGTTATTAGTAAATCCCTCGCTTTCGTGGCTTATAAAATTAAACTTTTTGTTGTTTAAGTCCGGTTTCGGACTTGTGCTGTTTTGTTTACCTGATGAAATAAGAGGTATGATTTGTTTAGACTTGATCAGAATGTCGCACTGCGTTTTTGATGTTCTCTGGCGTGTCAGGACAGTGACAGGGAACTGTCAATGTATATGTTGTCATGTGTGACAATTAAATAAATCTGTAAATATATCATCGTTTTGTTGGAACTCTGGTACAAGTCGAGTTGGGTAGATTCTAGCAGTTTTATTCCATTGAATACATCGTTAGTCATTTGTATAAAGATAATAACATAACTTATAAAAGAACAAGGCATAAATACTTCATATAATACAACTTTGAGGCTCGATGAAACTGTCCTGAGATCGTCATGATAACGTAACAGAAGCAATCTGTATACTAATAAAATGATTGTTCAGCAAAAACATTTTTTATCTTCAGCTGGTGAAATACCCGTAGTGATGTTTCATTCAGACACTGCCAGGTTGGGAGGAACATTAGTATGGAATCTTGCATACTCAACATTTTGACTTACAACGCTGCTTCTTTGACAACTTGTCACAGTCTTTAGCCGTCTCGTTGTTACTGTTAGTTGGGCTGTTTCATATTATTAAAATGTCCAAATTCTTTCAATTTGTCGACCTTATATAGTTACCGTCTGAAATTATATAACTTTGGGGTTTCGTAGAGTAAAGAGCCAGGGTACAAATCGGAAAATTGGAATTTCGTTGGGGCAGACGTTTTATGAGAGGATTAAGGTGTTTTTTTGCGACCGTGAAAGATGGGTGCAATTTGAAGGCAAACATGTTCGATGGTGCAAGGAACGTAAACCACATGAATGAATTGTGGGAAGCATAGACAAGGGCCAATATTTTAATTTAAGAAGCATATTAGAGCCAGATTTAAATATGCAATGAGGTTTATTATGAAGAATGAATGTAACTAAAAAGAGTTGCAAAGAAATTATTGAAAAATAATTCCAAGGATTTTTGGAATGAAATTAAAAGTATGAATAGGCATGGCATGACCCTGCCAAATGCGATTGATAATGCTTATGGTAATAATGTGGTAAAAACATTGCAATAACCTATTTAATTGTCTGAAGAAACAGTCTGATACAAACATAGAATATACTGATGTTTCATATTCAGATGACATGGCAATTAATACAAAAGAATTCATCATTGTGCAGCCGCAGTGTCCAGTGGTTGGACATAGGCTTCAGCATGTCGTTTCCAAATCTACCCGACTTACGCTAACCTCAGCCAGATGGTGCCATTCAGTACTCGTCTAGTTCGTCTATCCGCCGTCTCGCCGGTCATGATATGCGATGTCCATCGGTTATCTTGTAGTCTGCTGATGTGGCCTGCCCAGGTCCACTTCTGTCTTCTGATTTGTTCTATCACGTCTATGACCTTTGTCTTCTGTCTTATCCATATGTTTGTTTTTCTCTCCCTATAGGTGATGTTTAACATACTTCTTTCCAAACTTCAGGTGTTTGTATATATATTGGTGTGTCATTTTCTAGCATCACTTTTGTCTTCGAGATGTTCATCTTCAGATGAATTATCTGATGCTATATACATCTTATCCGGGAATAAAAGTTGCAGATTGGATGGCATTCAATCATCTCAAATATTGTTGTAAAAGGATACTACCGCTATTAGCTATGCGTTTTAAAAGCTTCTTAATTCATGAGGTTCTGTCGGGCTCTTTGATCTCTGTAATAATTGTACCTGTTGTTAAAAACAAAAGTGAGAGCATTAGTAATAAGAACAATTGTAGACCTATCGCTCTTGCTACTATTGTTTCTGAAGTTTTTAGAATATGTAAATGGACTTGAAAGGTATATATAATATTACATACAAACCCTAGCCAGTTCGGGTTTAAAAAGAAACATGGTGCGGACATGTGCATATATACATTTAAAGAACTTGTTCTTAAATATAGTATGTACAGTAATGTATATTGTTGTTTTTGGATTCCTCAAAGGCATTTGACCGAGTTAATCATAATAATATATTCAAAAAGTTGTACGATAGACATGTACCTCTAGTTTAAATTAGAATACTAATATATTGGTATGCTCACCAAATGGTGCATGTTCGGTGGGATAATGGCCAACCTAGACATGTTCTATCCTATGAACTTTTTTGTAGATTGGTACTCATATGGGGTCCTAGAACAAATTCAGATTGGTTGCCCAAACAGCAACGTTGGGGAATTCTGGTAATTTGCATAAATCAAAGATAGCCACTGGTCGATATCTTGAAAAGTTTACTTTTGAACCACTTGTCCTAGAATGATGTATAAGACCTCTTTTAAATGGAGTTGGGGTGGGTAGAATCCATTTCTAGTGTTATTTTTTTCAGTTCAAGATCAGATGTTGAATGTCAGGTGAAGGTCAACTTTGACTTCGCAGTGAACAATGAATAGAAACTGATTTTTTAAAACAGCGCTCATTCAAAATATTCCAATAGAAAACTCATATCAAAAATATCCCTACTGCACAGCAGATACACTAAATAATCAATGGACACAAATTACATAAGTACTCTCATAAGCCCTCACCTCACATTCAAGGAGGTCAAGTCTGTGGGAAATAACAGGGCTACTATAGCACTATACTGGCACTAAGAATGTGATGCCCCTGCGGGGCCCACTGGCAAGACCACTCAGCTACACCGAGGCGTATGCTCGAGCGCGTGCTCGTCAGGCTAGTCTGGTGGGTGCCCACGAGAAGGACACACAGTGGCTCAACAGCCTGAGACAGGGTCAAGATGCTATGGAGTGGAATGGCTTCAACAATCAGCTTGCCAAGAGCCAGGGCATACTCAAACGTGCGAGCACCTATACGTTTGGTCCTTTGATTGACACGCCACCCTCTCACCAGACACCATACTTACAACACTCACGTACATGCAGAGGTCACTGCTTGACATGGGAATGGCATACGCTTATCTTTCCATTGACATGCAGTTGTTTGTAGTAACCAGACAGGTGTGCTGGTAGCATCTCGTGCAGTTTCAGAACGTAATCGCCCATCCTGGTGGGATGCATATTATACAATCGTTCACTGGCTGCAAAACGGAGCTGTTGAAAGGTTCAGAATTTGAAGTCTACGTGGCCTCAGCTTATGAGGGGCTGAGAGGTATCTTCAATGGGAAGTCCTGGGTGAAAACCTCGCGGTCCTTTCGGGGCGTATCAGCGGCGCTCTTGAAGTGGTTTCTATCAACAGGGCCGAAGACATTTGAGCAGATAGAGCAGTATCTTAACACTGCTCGCCTCCATCCAACTGGTCAGCACTGGGTGGAGAACTTCCTTCTGCTGAAGTACTTCTTCCTCGCTGGTTTAGTGCAGTACGCCCCCGCTATCTCACTCAGTACCTGCTGGGGGATGCGTGCGGTCCCTGCTGAGGTCAAGCCGGACCTTGTGTCCGGCGCCTTTGTCTGTCGACACCATGAGAAATAGCAGTTTGGAGAGCTTCGACAAGTACCAAGATGTATCTGCCAAGAATCACGAGAGAATACGGCGGGCTGGTGAAGTTACCCTCATCTACGAGCTCTCCATCACCAGTTCTCTGCCCAAAAGAGATGCAATCCTGAAGAGCAAGAACAACAAGCGGATCCTGGCGAGCGTGTTGTCTACCTTCAGTGCAGGAGAGAGCATGACGATGGAGACTCGTGACGGTGGTACATTTGGTCATGATGAGACGGGCATCACCACAATCTCCTATGTCATTGAGGCTGCCAATTCTGGCAAAGGCGTGATCCATGTGATTTGCGACGACACAGACGTGTTTGTCCTACTGGTCTATTGGGAGGAGCTGGAGTGGAAGGTACCGACGGAGCGGTGGGATGGGACAGTGCTGGATATCAACGCCATTTGCGCTGGCCTAGGGCCACATTGTCTGCAGTTGCTTGGCATGCACGCCCTCAGCGGGTGCGACAAGACCTCATATCCGTATGCCAAAGGCAAGATTAACGCACTAAACACCTTGCTCACTGGGGTCTTCCCAGGTTTGAATTATGTGCTGGGGAAGGTGGGCGCCCCGCAGGCGGATCTGATGGAGACGGCGAAAACTTTCTTCATCGCTCTGTATGGTCAGCCACCGGGGACATTCACACTTTTCACCAAGAAGAAGAAAAGTCCCAAAGTCAAGGCCTCCAGCATCCACCAACGTGATCCTGCACGTGCTGCGGGCCCATCTGCATGTTATACTGTGGAAAGTGGCAGACCAGCATGCCGCACCCGATGAGTCAGCCAATATAATTCACTTCGGGTGGGAGATCCGGGATGGCGCCCCCTCGCCTGTTATTGCTCAGGGTGACCTAGGTCCACCACACCTGTGTGATGTGATTCATTGTGAGTGTAGGGCACAGGGCAAGAAGTGCAGCACGGAGGTTTGTGGCTGCCACAAAGAACATCTTTCGTGCACGTCATACTGCAACTGCTCCGGCGAAGAGGGCTGTTACAATCTGTACACTAAGACAGAAAAGGCTCAGGCTGGAGACAAGGAGGGTGTCGAGATGAAGGTTGCTGAGGAGGAGGATTTTGAGGATGATCTTGCTCATCTTGATTACTCGGATGATGAGTGGAAGTATATAAAAGGTGAACATTATTATAGGCGATGTCTGCAGTTACTAAGATAGCGTAAACCTTACGCATATAGCATAGCTTTGTGTAAAACTATATTTTAATTATAGTTGTGGATATCAGTCCTTGTACCATCCCTACAGTGACTTTCCTACATGATTGCTTAATACAAGAGTTTTTCTCACAAAGAAATGTGAACGCCAATGTTCATAATGATATTTGCACTATACACTACGTGTCACGGATGTGACTACGTGTTTCAAATATGACTGATTACTGTTTTTTTCTAACGAACAAATGTGTCAAATATTGTAAGATTATCCATTTATGTGCATGAATATACTAAAATATAATTTAGTAGAAATTTCCATTCATTATCCACCGGGGGGTCAAATTTGACCTTCACCTGACCTTCCGCATCTGATATTGACCTTGAACTGAAAAATAACACCATCAATTGATTCTACGCACCCAACACCCCTTAAAAGAGGTTTTATAAATCATCCTAGGACAAGTTAATTTATGTGTGACGACGCTGCTTGTTACAAGGATATGAATCGTGGCTAGTTTGCTGAATAACACAAGGCAGATATAAGTTTGTATAAGAGCTTTATATATATATAAAGCCACATTCATTATGCATGAATATATTATGCAGATTACATAATTAAAATCATCATTCATTATCTAGCCAACATGATTACAATCTAAATGAGAACAGCAAAGGTGGGGGAACCAACCACACGCAGGTGGAAGGACCCACCGAATCAACTAATATCAATCTGAAGACTTGTGAATTAATATATACGTGCAAATAATCAACAGTGGGGAAAGCGCAAGGTAACCACCTCCGCCCTAAAACCCCACGTACACATCGATGACTGACGTCGCAAATGAAAACAGATGTTTGTTTAGTTATTATAAACATACTGCCCTTTATTTAACATACTGTGTAATGTCTTGTTAAAACCTAATGATCGTTGACGAATATACAAATTTATAACCCTGTTAGCAAACCGACCTAACCAAAAATATATACAAAAAATGCAGGTGTAGTAGGGGCTGGAGGGTGGGAAACAAATATGTTATCCTTAATTACGGTAAATAACGGTTAGAACAACCCACGAGGAACTAACGAACCCTACTGGGTAAATTTTTATAGCATGTCAACGCGCCTCGTAAATGTTATAACCGAAACAAATATTTATATCCGTAACAGCATAGAAGATTACCTTTCCGAGTAACGCGCGAAAGAAAGAGAGGCCTCACTGTTGTGGCTGGAAGAGCTTGTCACATGGTTAGGTCGGTGTACCGTACATTTCAAATATAGGCTGCAGCAACTCCCACATAAATACCATTTGAACTTTGATCATAATAGTTCGTTTTATGTGTGTCGACGCTGCTTGTTACAAGGATATGAATCGTGGCTAGTTTGCAGAATAACACAAGGCAGATATAAGTTTGTATAAGAGCTTTATATATAAAGCCACAATCATTATGCATGAATATATTATGCAGATTACATAAATAAAATCATCATTCATTACTTAGCCAACATGATTATAATCTAAATGAGAACGGCAAAGGTGGGGGAACAAATCACATCCGGCCATTCGGTAATCAACGATTGCAGGATGGCTCCCCCCACCCCACAAGATTCATATATCCCCTAAAACTGGATATAAATATCATCCTAAATGCCAATAGTACACATTTGTTTCCACGTATCGCCCCACCTAAGTAGAAAGCATTATTGGTGGAAACTACAAATATTGTGTATTAACACAACCCTGACTGCCAATATAAGAACATGAATAATGTTACTTATATAGCCCCCCCCCCAAGTAGAAAACATATCCAAGTAACATAATACCCGCGTGTAACTGATGGCTCGACATTACTGTTGCAGGGCATATACATATGGTGCCCCACCTAAGTAGAAAACATATCCAAGGAACATAATACCCGCGTGTAACTGATGGCTCGACATTACTGTTGCAGGGCATATACATATGGTGCCCCACCTAAGTAGAAAACATATCCAAGGAACATAATACCCGCGTGTAACTGATGGCTCGACATTACTGTTGCAGGGCATATACATATGATGCCCCACCTAAGTAGAAAACATATCCAAGTAACATAATACCCGCGTGTAACTGATGGCTCGACATTACTGTTGCAGGGCATATACATATGATGTCCCACCTAAGTAGAAAACATATCCAAGTAACATAATACCCGCGTGTAATTGATGGCTCGACATTACTGTTGCAGGGCATATACATATGATGTCCCACCTAAGTAGAAAACATATCCAAGTAACATAATACCCGCGTGTAATTGATGGCTCGACATTACTGTTGCAGGGCATATACATATGATGTCCCTCCTAAGTAGAAAACATATCCAAGTAACATAATACCCGCGTGTAATTGATGGCTCGACATTACTGTTGCAGGGCATATACATATGATGTCCCACCTAAGTAGAAAACATATCCAAGTAACATAATACCCGCGTGTAACTGATGGCTCGACATTACTGTTGCAGGGCATATACATATGATGTCCCACCTAAGTAGAAAACATATCCAAGTAACATAATACCCGCGTGTAACTGATGGCTCGACATTACTGTTGCAGGGCATATACATGTGATGTCCCACCTATGTAGAAAACATATCCAAGTAACATAATACCCGCGTGTAACTGATGGCTCGACATTACTGTTGCAGGGCATATACATGTGATGCCCCACCTAAGTAGAAAACATATCCAAGTAACATAATACCCGCGTGTAACTGATGGCTCGACATTACTGTTGCAGGGCATATACATATGATGCCCCACCTAAGTAGAAAACATATCCAAGTAACATAATACCCGCGTGTAACTGATGGCTCGACATTACTGTTGCAGGGCATATACATATGATGCCCCACCTAAGTAGAAAACATATCCAAGTAACATAATACCTGCGTGTAATTGATGGCTCGACATTACTGTTGCAGGGCATATACATATGATGCCCCACCTAAGTAGAAAACATATCCAAGTAACATAATACCCGCGTGTAACTGATGGCTCGACATTACTGTTGCAGGGCATATACATATGGTGCCCCACCTAAGTAGAAAACATATCCAAGGAACATAATACCCGCGTGTAACTGATGGCTCGACATTACTATTGCAGGGCATATACATATGATGTCCCACCTAAGTAGAAAACATATCCAAGTAACATAATACCCGCGTGTAATTGATGGCTCGACATTACTGTTGCATGGCATATACATATGATGTCCCACCTAAGTAGAAAACATATCCAAGTAACATAATACCCGCGTGTAATTGATGGCTCGACTTTACTGTTGCAGGGTATATACATATGATGCCCCACCTAAGTAGAAAACATATCCAAGTAACATAATACCCGCGTGTAATTGATGGCTCGACATTACTGTTGCATGGCATATACATATGATGTCCCACCTAAGTAGAAAACATATCCAAGTAACATAATACCCGCGTGTAATTGATGGCTCGACATTACTGTTGCAGGGCATATACATATGATGCCCCACCTAAGTAGAAAACATATCCAAGTAACATAATACCCGCGTGTAACTGATGGCTCGACATTACTATTGCAGGGCATATACATATGATGCCCCACCTAAGTAGAAAACATATCCAAGTAACATAATACCCGCGTGTAACTGATGGCTCGACATTACTGTTGCAGGGCATATACATATGATGTCCCACCTAAGTAGAAAGCACAACTCTACCTTAAATCGGAACACTGCAAGCAGATAAACATACAAACATACAACTAGAATTACATAAATATTATGTTTGTTTCCATAGAATGCCCCAAGTAATAAGCATCGCTTGTGGCTAGTGTTAACTCTGTGTATCTTATCACAAGTAAAACTATTGCCAACAATTCAACACGCATCATGAAACCTACGTAGCCCCACCTAAGTTGAAAGCATATCTAAGTACCACTACAGTTGAGGCGTATTTCATGGCAAGCATTACTACCCTAAGTATCCACTGATCAGAGCTAAAACCTAGGAAGCTCCACCTAAGTAGAAAGCCTCCTGGTCACTAAAAATAACGAACTCGGATATCCAGTGTGTTTATATATGTGTTCTGACATTCGTCTAAGGGTTGGTCATTGTAGATGCAACATAGGGATCTGGATATATTTGCGAAAGGCTTGGGATCTCCAGCGTCCCATGCGTTGGATTTCCTCATCCGACACCCCCTGCATTGCCGCTGTAGTGGCGGCACCGATGCGGAAACGATGACCTTTATAAGACATAGTTGATAAACCTGCCCAACTCATGGATTTTTTCAGCTGGTCATTAAAGAAAGAAGAAACAGGAGTACCTCCTGGAAAAATAAATACTGGTCCTGGTGAGCTTCCCCGCACTGCCAAATACAATCTGATAGCCTTTACTGGACAAAAGAGGGAATCCGTATGAGCTGGAATAGATAAAGACACTGGAGGGCCATGGTAATGCATGTAAGTGTAAAAAATGACTGTACATTCAGAAAATGATAGTGCTAGCTGGCTCATCTGCAAAACACTATTAGATCGAGCTGGTGTTGCAGCAGCAATTTCCCCAATTCTTAAGAAAGCATGGAATGCCAAGAGATACATAGCTGAAGTCAAAATGCTATTGTAATAACAGGGTGAAATATGTGGAGTAGAACTGACCAATTGGTGTAGAACGGGTTTTGTAACTGGTGCCCTCTGATCACAGGATGGCTTCAGCTTGACTGCCCCCTGTAAAAGTTTCCTAACGAGCAGTTGGATCGACAAGGTGATGTATTTTATGGACAGCAGATAATGTACTGGCAATAGATGAAGGCGCATATCCTTTTTGAAAGGAAAATGCGATGAAAGAAACCACAGCTGGTGTGTTCGATGGAAACCACTGAGTAATATGGAGATGCGATTGACAGAAATCATGAAACATTGCGATACTCTTCTGGTATGATTTAATGGTGAGGTCTGTCAACGAACCGTTCAACAGTTGCTGGATTACAGAGGCCAGGGCAGGAGATCCGGCGGGATGACCGACGGTACTGGCTCGAGGCCATACAGCCTGCGCAGGTCTGGCGTGTCCTGGAACCGAGATAGTGCGTCCGCAATTACATTATTGTTCCCGGGAACATGTTTTGCCCTACGAATTACATTGTTCTGCTTGAATGACACAGTCATGGTACGAATGAGTGACATGAGTTTCTTGTCTTTGCTTGTCTGACTGTTTATTACGTGAACCACAGCTTCGTTGTCACACAATACAAGAAGTCGTCTGTCAGCTAGCACCATAGGCCACAAGCGTAATGCCAGAACAATTGGAAATAACTCTTTTATAGTAATATTGTGATCCGCCCATGAAGGTGGCCACACCCCTTGAAACCAATGACTTTCTAGTAAGCCGGCATACCCAAACCCTGAAGCATCCGTGAACAACTCTAGCTTTTCAGAGGAATTCCATAAATCATTAAGCAGAAGTGATGTCCCATTGTAACTTTCCAAAAACAAAGCCCAAGCGGCCAAGTCTAGGCATGCTGCTTGCCCTAGGCGAATATGGAAATGCGGTTTGTCAATTCCGATGGTTAGATCGATTAATCGGCGGAGAAATGTTCTTCCCATGATTATTACTTTACATGCGAAGGAGAGCGTGCTAATAAGACTTTGGATTTCCCTTAAAGTAACCCTTCGACGACGATGATAGGTCCTTCCTAACTGAATTGCAGCATCTAATTTATCCTGTGGCAGCCTAGCCTGCATCCGCACATTGTCTATTCCAATGCCATCAACAATGACACACGTAGACGGAACCACGGTTTTCCTCTGACTCACAGGAATAGACAACAATTGGGCCAATGAAAAAACTGCTGTAGGTAGAGATTACAGACATGTTCCGAAGGCGACAGTAAAATAAAGTCATCCAATATGTGTGACATGTATGTCATGTCACATGGCATGTGGTTTATAGAATCCATTGCAGTGCACAGCTAAACTGCTCGACTATTTTGCACGACATAGCACAACCCATAGGAATACACTTATCGTAATAGTATTGGCCGTCAAAAGTAAACCCCAGTAGATGATAGTCATCAGGATGTATCGGCACGATTCTAAAGGCAGATTCGATATCCGCTTTGGCAATAAAGCAGCCCTGTCCCACTGTTGTTAACAACAACACAAAAAAATCATAATCTTCATAAGAGACTGAACAGAAATCTTTTGGTATACCAGAATTTACAGAATCTCCTTTTGGAAATGACAGATCGTGAATAATTCTAAACTTTCCGGGCACTTTCTTTGGGATGAGTCCCAGTGGTGATACCACATAATCGTGTAAAGGTACTGATGTGAAGGGGCCCGCTATTCGACCCAAGCATTTTTCCTTATGAATCATATCACTGGCAACTGCAGGATTTAATAAAAGAGATGGGTGATTACATGGTATTGCCCTGTGACTTAGGTCCCCCTCAAATGGGATATGGAAACCGTCTATAAATCCATTGACAAGTGTGTCTGTTGCTGTGGCATCGTAACTACATTTGTTTAGCAATCGGTGGAGCTGAGCGGCGCGGACCGGTGTTGGGAGCCGGAGATCTGGGGAAAGCAGGGGTTTGGCGTTTGGCTGGGCATTATGATGGGACATGTGGGCCATTGCAGGTGGGGCATGTGTGCTTCTAGGCACGTTGGGTATTTGCAGATCCCAGTGAAACAGAAGGCAAAACAGTAGCCGGCAGGAAAGGACTACCGACGGGGAGCTGGCTGCTTTCGCATGGGAAAGACGGTTGGTTTGGAGACACTGGTGTTGTTACGGGTCACATTATGATAAATTTCCGGGTGGAGATGATACCAAGGCATGGAATTGATGGTTTTTAGTTTTCGAAAATCCTTGTCATACGTCAGAAAGACGCTAGGGTATGAGCTGGTCCCCAAACAACGAATAAATTGCATGTATTTCAGGATGTCCTGAATCTCAGTGGGATGTTGTTGGACATAGATAGCCATATATACTAGAAATGCGTCGGACCACTGGTCCATGTTGGTAATTTTTGTGGTAGGCTGATCTTTGACATGCACATTTGATGTTTGGGTGACAGGATCGAGAACCAACATGGTTTGTGGTGTGGATTCACCAGCGAGGAGACTTAAGTCAACACATTGTTTTCCCAGATTTTTTACTTGATACGGTCTTCCACCAAGCTGCCTAGCGGCGTAGAAGCAAAAGTGTTCATGTTAGACGGGTAGAACTCCATGTCCTCACCTCCCTGTGTATGCACTGGGGAAGACAGTGTGGCTGTCTCCTCCATTGCTGCCGTCGCTGCTGAACCGGCGGCTGCCGATGCTACCGGCCTCACTGCCGGTGTTGCTGAGGCCACATTTGTGATCACATCACCAATGGCCTGCATCTGTTGCTGCATCAGGTTGATTTGCTCCTGCAGTGCAGCGGTGGTGGTGGGCATTGGGTCATCAATAGCCGGAGCCACAACGCTGGTCCCCACATCCCTCGCTCGGCCCAACGGTCGCACCCCCTTCGTAGCGTTTTGGCGTTTTCCGCTTTCGTGGAGGCATTCTGTAACTACAGACGGACGGATCGGCAGAAACTGGCCGTATGCTCAAACAGCCATTACAGTATAACGAATCACAATAACATATATACGTGATCAGTGTTATGTAACAGCAATTTCTTAACGCGCTCACCATAATGGCAGCATATATGCATACAGGCGGAAATGTGTACCACTAATATGTCCAATTAAAATTATAACAGAGTGTTTTTGTGCACTGAACACTTTAGCTAAAATCTTACATACCGCCGGGATATAGGAACACACTTTGAGCAGTTGTAAATGCACAAAACACCCTGAAGGCAACTAAAAAATACAGTGAAAATGTCGGACAGATGTAATAGCTGACCCAACGGCCACCAGCAGCTGACCCAACGGCCACCAGCTGGGCTAAGAAAGGGCTACCATTTGAGCCGATCATAATGATCAAAAAGACGGCCACCAATTGGGCTAATCTTAAGGACCAAAACAGAAGCCACCAGTTGGGCTAATTTTAAGGACCTAAACAAAAACCACCAGTTGGGCTAATTTTAAGGACCTAAACAAAAACCACCAGTTGGGCTAATCTTAAGGACCTAAATAAATGCCACCAGTTGGGCTAATCTTAAGGACCTAAATAAATGCCACCAGTTGGGCTAATCTTAAGGACCTAAATAAATGCCCCCAGTTGGGCTAATCTTAAGGACTTAAATAAATGCCTCCAGTTGGGCTAATCTTAAGGATCTAAATTAATGGCCACCAGGGGGGCTAATATTAAGCAGCTCATGGCAATAACAATACCAATGAAGAGACAGCATATACATAAATGCATGTTAAGTACTGAACGTATCAGACAGTAGAGCAGATTGTCACTTTATGTTTAATGAAAACCTGTGAATGAAAGTTAAAGAAATAGTTTGTTATTTACAATTAAGTAACAGTAGTAGCAGGTCATCCGTTTGCATAGTCTTTAACGCCATTCATTTCACAGCTTATTCGCTGAAGCAATGACTGTACCCCGCAAGCTGTTGTAGTACTTGCGGTGACCCTCCCGGTTGAAATGAACCCCATCTAGCCTAGGAGATAATCGGCCCAATTTTTCTAAATTCCGCGATGACACCAAAAGTCGACTTGGTCGAGGAATTCGGAAGCTTCGCGACAATAGTTATTATACACGACAACCTTGTCGTTGAAATTATAGCAGTCTGATATAGTATTTAGATTGGCATGCATTGTGGAAGAACATTTGCGAAATGGCAACTTTCCGCACGTCGGCCATGACAGTCAAATATGTGGCGTACGCCAAAACACTGTCCGCCAATTCGACGGGACTGGCATCGTTAATGTCATTTGTGCCGACGTCAAGAAAGATTGATTGACTTTAAGCCCGCTTCGCGCAACAAAGGTAACGTGGAAACGCTCATGATTCAAATCAAGATTCAGAGAGCGATGTTCCAATGAATATCGGGCACGCCGTGAGACAAAGGAATGCCCGACCAGAGCGATTTAGACGCACTCCATCACTGCTTATCCCTGATTAATTACGGTAAATAACGGTTAGAATAAGCCACGAGGAACTAACGAACCCTACTGGATAAATTTTATAGCATGTCAACGCGCCTCGTAAATGTTATAACCGAAACAAATATTTATATCCGTAACAGCATAGAAGATTACCTTTCTGAGTAACGCGCGAAAGAAAGAGAGGCCTCACTTTTGTGGCTGAAAGAGCTTGTCACATGGTTAGGTCGGTGTACCGTACATTTCAAATATAGGCTGCAGCAACTCCCACATAAATACCATTTGAGCTTTGATCAAATGTTTTTTTTTTTTAAGATATCGACCAGTGGCCATCTTGGATTTATGCAAATTAGAATTGCCCAAAGTTGCTGTTTCGGCATCCAAGCTGAATTTGTTCTAGGACCCCATATGAGTACTAATCAACAACAAAATTCATAGGTTAGAACAGTTACATGTTCATGAAATGACAAATGGACTATCAGAAGGATTTCATGTCTCTAATGGTGTATGACAGATCATTACGGTAAGGAATGAAGATGTGTATTGCTTTAGAGGAAAATGCATGGTAGAGTTCACGTGTTCGAGAAAATTGGAAAATCTGGACATCGGATAGCTACAGAACATCATCGTCCTCGCGAGGATGGCATCATACATGTAGTTGGTTACTCTCTGGTTGCAGTGGGCCTTTAATGGTATCTTATTTAAATGTGTTGATTTATATATTATGCGTTTTAAATTGTCAACAATTGCTATGTATCGTTTGGGTAGAAATTTTAATTGTGTTGGCTGAATTATTATGACGAATTATTTAGTAGAAGGCCTGCGTAAAGTAACGTATTTACCAACTGTGGCTCAACTTACCCCCGCTCTGTGGCACAGCTTACCCCACTCATAGTGTTAGTTGAGCCACTTGACCAGCCCTCTTTGTATTAAGATATATATTTATCTATTCATGTTAGACACATTTTATTTATCGCAAAACATCTACAAATAAGCATAGTTTATACGAATGAACACAATTTTGACATAGGAATATAATTTTTTCGTAGATATTAAAAAATAATGAAAAATGGTTCAACTAATAGTGCCTTCCCCTAAATCGTTGATGATAACATAAATAATTACCCGCTCATAACATATCAATAACAGCACTTACAAACACAAGCAAGTATGCACACCCAAGGGCAAGGTCACACCAAGACCACTTGGTTTGTGACAAACTGATCGATAACTTGATTGATGTTGATCTGCTTTTCCTGCACGTCACCCTTTTTATGCTGACAAAACTAGACTGCTGCCGTCGCATGATGTTAGAAGCAATCTACGTTTGCAGTTCACTGCTGACGGCATAATATACTTAATTCTGTTGAAATCGGTGTGATAGATTGTTCCAAGATCATTACAGTTTTGACTTAGTCGAACCCTGATGTTCGAAGCTGTCGAAACATGGTGACTAAGACATTCGAATCCTGGTGTTCAAATCAGTCGAACCATTGTGATCAAGACACTCAAACTCTGGCCATTAAATCAGTCAAACATTAGTTGTCAAAACAGGCGAATCCTGCTGCGCAAATCAATCGAACCATAGTGGTCAATTAAAACAAGTGAACCAGGGTGCTTAAATTCCATGAAAAATATACCCGTGTCCAGCAGAAAGCTAAACGTGACGTTTGCGTCATTGAGACGAGTGAACCTTTTAACCATTACCTGCTGGAGCCGGTCCAATATACAGTATGATTCCCTGTACGGCCGAGCGACCATCGTCTCGTGCTAGTTTCTAGACGGCGATGTATCTATACCCTTCTCTGAACACGTATTTCCCAATTCCATGCATCGCTTCTAGCCTACGTTAGGCTAATACAGTAATTGTAATGAGAAATGCCGGCCAACATTAATTGCGAGTTCACTCTTTACAACGTATCTGTCTGGTGTAATGTAGGATTTGACCATTTGGGGGCGCAGCCACCCATCATCCCGTTGTGGCTCACCAAAACAAACGACAACATCTCTCCTTTTGAGGTCAAAACGGGGGTTGTACCCCCACACACATTTGAATACAGCAACAAAAACCCCACAAACACTCGTTCAGGCAAAACTGGGGCGTACATTGTCAATCCGGCAGCCTCTAGGTCTTCATTCACCGTTCTTCGCCATGCTCGTTTCTGTTTGTTTCCTTACCGCTGTTTTCGATTACAGGTCCCTGTTTATCTTGTATACATGGCCAAGCTGTGCCTCATTCTCGTTTGTTCGGACGAGGCAGAAGTGTTTTTGTTCTGATGTTTGGTGGAGTTTGGTGTTGGAGATGGTCTCAGGCCAATTCATTATCGGTATCTTCATCAGGCAAGTGTTGTGGAAGCCAGTCTGTATATTGTTATCTTGCTGCGTCGCGCCCTAGCACTACAAGGCCAGACACGTCACCATTGTCTTGCACAGCCGCTTCGTGATCTTGCCATGGAATGTAGGGTTCTATATTGCGCATAGTTGGTTTCCTTGCTCATGTATCCTATCCTAATTCTCGAACTTAACGATGCGTACGAATCATGATATTTATGCATTTTTATTTCGTCGATTGATATATGCACATTATAATAGTGTTGCTCATAATGTTATTACTTCAGCGGTAGGTAATGTTGTATTGTGTATAAAGACATTTATCAACCAACTGCATCAGCGTAATTCCTGACGAGGTTCAACTGTACTGATTCTCGATACAGCATACCGGTTAATTGGGACGATGTAATTAAATGTTACGATTTAATTGTTTCTGTATAGTTCGTCTGTCGTTATCTGCTCGTGTAACTAACACGTTGTCTTCGGGCCAAACGGTGGCTCGTACGTCAGACAAGCAGACGCTGCACGAATGAATACCGCTGGACAAGACTCGATGTAACTCGGACATCATAGCCCAGTCCCTATTGACCTACGACTGACCTACGAATGACTCATGACTGACCCATGACTGACCGCCCCAGACGGACATGATAATTGACAACTGCGGATCAAGTCACCATGTAAACCCAGTGTTATTTTAGCAAACTGCAACTCACCTCCTATGTATATTCTGTGTTCATCTCCAATTAGCGTAGACTGGGACAATGCGACCCCTTTGGATAATACTCCCCCATCACGTACACAAAATAAAAATCTCGAATATCCAAAAATCGTATGCAAAATGATACTGACATATGTCGGACAACCATCCGGGAAACCCAGCAATATGAGACATATTTCAATTTCCAAATACTTATGTTGCAAAATATGTATTATGTATATATTTTACGTATAATTTAAATTTAACCAGTGCAATAGCTTAACATAGTATTATTAGTATTATTTGCATACATATATTTTCAAACAATGTTTCGTTCATAGAAGCAAAAACACAAAAGGAATGTCACGGATCGTTTTGCCCCAGATGGAGGGCGGCGTCTTGTCTTATGGCATGGGGCAAGACGCTCTTGTTTTGAGTATTCGTACTACATTTCATATATAACTCATTTGGTTTGACTATTTATTGAAAACAGTATCGCTATATTTGTCTATAATACATGTTACGTTAGTTTTATGGTGCGTAACCTGACGTTTTTCTTATGGGGGCCGCGCTGCCCAGGGATACCTCAGTACTGTTGAGTAGGGTCTATTAATACGCGTTCTCAAACAATTTAGCCAGAGTTTCTTCGATAAAATGACGGTCACATATCACTGTGTAGGTTTGATTGATTGGAGATTCATTGTCGTCGTAGGACTGCCACTGTTACACGATCCTCACTTTAATCGTATCATTACATTTTGTCACCTTTCTTGCATTTACAGAGACAGTAGTGTCTTTAGTGACGACTCTTTTAGTGCTGCATTTCCAAAATGGGAAAAGCTAAATGCCTCATAAACCATAACTAACTGCCGCTCGCGCGAACGTATACGCACGCCCGCGAGCGAAGCAAAAGCCACCCAGCTGTGGCAGTCATCGCACTCTAAAGCCGCGTCTACACGACAGTTCTTCCCCCGGGGTAGGGCTTCTACACGACTCTAACCACGGGGTAGTTAACCAGGGTTAAGCCTTAACCCGGGTTAGCTTAACCCGGCGATAGATGGCGCTGATTACCTCCCGTGATTCCGCGACGCAAAGTTCTGCATTGTCGCATGTAACTCAGTCGTGGACGGGGATGTTTCTGGGGCGAAGATTTGCGAAGTTTACCATAACCTTATTACCGACCTAAACCCTAACCTAAACTAACATAGCCTAAACCCAAACTCTAATTTGGTAAAACTGAATAAGAAAACTTGATCCCGACGGGATGCGTCGTCTGCGACCGAATTACGAAAACATTCTGAGCGAGTGGGCGATAGATGGCGCTGATTAACCTGCTTTATGTATGTTTTGCATCATTGGTATTCAACCCGGCGCTTCCTTCTAACGTACTAACTGTCTGATAACTAAATCATGCCGAAAATGCGAACCAATTCGGACCGAATAGAAATAAAGGCGTTACTTGTGATCTGGGGGCGTGCTGACATTCAGTTGTGTCTGGACAATACACCATGAAAGAAACCATGGAGGAAGGATTCACCTTTCAGTGCATTGGGTGTTGGAAAGTGGAGTGTCTGCAGAAGGAGATAGTTAGGTGGACAGATATTGTGAAGGGAATGGAGATGGGAATTAGCAAGGAGGCAGGTCGAATGGAGAGAGACGACAGGAAGAGAGGTGAGAATACTGCAAGACTGAAGGAAAATAGCAGTGGCAAGAAAACTGAGGAAAGGAAATTGAGAGGAGGGAAAGTGATTGGAGGGGAAGAAATTAGAAAATCGACAACAGAAAACGTGACAAGCGTGAAGGTGACAGGGAAAAAAGTGACCGTAGAGAAGGAGGGAGGGAAGATGGGACGGGAGAGGAGAGAAGCAAATGAGATGGGACAAAAGATGAAGGGACAAAAGGAAGTGAGAGCAAATGTGATAGAAGAGAAGTCAATAAAAGGGACGCTGACAGGAGGAAAGGTGACAAGAGAATAGGCGACAGGAAAGAATGGATCGGAAGAGAATGTGACAGGAGAAAAGACGGCAAGGGGGAAAGACAACAACCAGACAGATGCAAACCGAAGAAGGAGCTATTCTAAGGCAGTGATTGAGGGGGCAATGAGGAAAGAGAGGGTGTTTATGGGCGACTCCATTATGAGAAAGACGGACAAGACACTGAGCGAGGGGAAGGACGTCGTTGTTTGTCTACCGGGGGCTAGGATTGAACATGTGACTGACAGGGTAGAGAAGGTATTGGGACATGGCACGGGAGGGTCTATACTGGTACATGTAGGAACACATAATGCTGACAGAGAGGGAACAACTGGGATAGTACAGAAGTATAGACAGTTAGTGAGAAAGCTAAAGAAGACAAGAGTTGAACAGGTTATTCTGTCAGGAATTTTGCCAGTAATGGGAGGAAGGGGGCAACGTATAGAAACTGCAAGAGGATGGCGATCAACGCACTAGTTGAGCAGATGTGTGTAGAAAAGGGGGTGGGATTCACATAGTTATGGGGATACTTTGTTGGGAGGGAAGATATGTACATGAGAGATGGCCTCCATCTTAGTGGAAAGGGGGCAGCAGTTTTCTCAGAGAACCTGCTGCGATCTGTTGACAGTGGGACAGGTTGCATCTATTTAAACTAAATTCGCAGGGGGGACTCGCAGAGAAGCCTGAAACTGGTGGCATAGATAAAGGCAGCAAAAATAATTCAGCAAAGAACAGTCTGGAAAACTGTTCTGAAGCTGGGTATAAATGTGTTTGTTTAAATGCAAGGAGTATAGTAAACAAAAGAAATGAACTAAACATTATGGTAGAAGATATTGACCCTCACATAATAGGTATAACCGAATCATGGGCAACCACTAGATTCGGAGGGGGGACTCACATAAAAGCCTAAAAATGGAGGCATAGATAAAGACAGCACAAACAAATCAGCAAATAACAGTCTGGATATAAATGTGTTTGTTTAAATGCAAGGAGTATAGTAAACACAAAAATGAACTAAACATTATGGTAGAAGATATTGACCCTCATATAATAGGTATAACCGTATCAAATAATATCAGATGCTGAATTGGGACTGACCGGATATGTAATGTTTAGAAAAGATAGAATAGGAAGAAAGGGAGGTGGAGTTATTTTATATATTAAAGAATCTATCCAGGCTTATCAAATAAAATTAGAAAGAGAAGCAGATTGCGAAGAAGCTGTTTGGTGTAACATAGTTACAGGAAACTCAATGTTAACAGTTGGGTTAGTTTATCGAAGTCCAAACATAAGCATAGAAGAGAATGAAAAAATACTAAACGCTATGAGGGAAGTAAGCAAACGGGACTCTATTATTATGGGGGATTTTAACCACGGGCATATACAATGGAAATCTCTATAGAGTATGGGGACTGAGAACCACACGTGTTTAGATTTAGTTCAAGATACTTTCTTTCTCAACATGTGCTACAACCAACCAGGGGTGAGAATGTGTTAGACATAGTTTTGTCCTCACAGAATGAATTAGTTGACAATGTCAAGATATGTGAGCCACTGGGGAGTAGCGATCACAACCAGATACATTTTACCATCAAAGTAAAATCAGAAAGGAATAGTAAAAAGCAGTATAGGATAAATTTCCACAAAGGAAGGTATAAGGACATGAAGAAATATTTAGCAAAGATAGACTGGAATAACACACTGAAAAATAAGACAGCAACAAAAAAGAAACACTTATCGAAAGAAGCCATTAAAAAAATTAAGTATAAACAAATCATGTGGAAGTCATATAGATGTACTGGAAATGATGAAGACTACAACAGTTATAAAGAAGCACTTAACCAAGCTACAGCTGAAATTAGAAATTCAAAGAGAAGCTATTAACAACAATTAGCCAGTAATATCAAACATGACAGCAAGAGTTTTTATGCGTATGTTCGAAGCAAACAGAAAGTTCATAATTAGGTCGGTCCTCTAGAAGATAGTGCTGGAAATATAATATCAGAGAGATTCTTAATGGCAGAAGACCTGAATGAGTACTTTAGATATTAGTTCACTGCCAGTACCAGAGGCTAAGTTCAAGGGGGCAGATTCAGACTATTTAGGACAATTAATTGTAACCCCGGAAATGGTAGCTAAGAAAATAAGGGCTGTGAAGGATAATAAATCACCTGGAGTGGATGGGATTCCACCCAAACTACTATTGGAAATTGTAGAACAAATTAGCGTACCGCTTGCAACAGTTTTAAATTTGTCATTAGAAGAGGGAGTGGTTCCTTTAGAATGGAAAGAGGCAAACATTATACCGTTATTTAAAAAAGGTTCGAGAAACAAGTCAGAGAACTATAGACCAGTGAGTTTAACATCAGTGATTTGCAAATTATTAGAAAGACTAATTAAAGATCACATGGTGGATTTTCTTGTTAAACAAAACTTGATAAACCCATCTCAACATAGCTTTTTTAAAGCGAGGTCATGCTTAAGAAATATGTTATGTTTTTTGGAAGACATCACTAAGTGGGTAGATGAGGGATCACCAGTAGATATCGTCTACTTAGATTTTCAAAAAGCTTTCAACAAAGTACCACATCAAAGATTACTGCTTAAACTAAAGGCTCATGGCATAGGAAATGGTATAATAAACTGGATAGAAAAATGGCTGATTGACAGAAGACAACGTGTAGTAGTTGATGGGGAGGCTTCAAACTGGAAATCGGTATTGAGTGGGGTACCACAGGGTCCAGTATTAGGAGCTATGTTATTCTTAATATATATCAACGATTTGGATGATGAAATAACAAGCAAGGTGTTGAAATTTGCGAATGATACAAAAGTGTTTAGAAGGATTAAAAGTGATGGAGATAGACAGCATTAACAAGATGATCTTAACAGGTTGATTAAATGGCCTGAAAAGTGGCAAATGCTGTTAAATTTTGGGAAATGTAAATGCCTCCATACAGGACATGGGAACGAAGATGTAGAATATACAATGGGGGGTACTGTACTAAGTACTACTATAAAATAAAAGGACATAGGGTTAACCATTAATGCTGATATGAAGGTTTCAGAGCAGTGCGGAATTGCAGCTTCAAAGGGAAATCAAATCCTTGGATTAATTAGGCGAAACATAACGTATAAGGAAAAAGAGCTAATAATACCGCTGAACAAAACAATAGTTAGGCCTCATTTAGAATATTGTATTCAAGCGTGGAGGCCGTATCGCAGGAAGGACATAGATATGCTAGAAAGAGTGCAGAGGAGAGCAACTAAAATGATACCAAAACTGAGGGATCTTAGTTACGAAATACGCCTAAAAATGCGGTTTAACAACACTAGAGACCAGGAGATTGAGAGGAGATCAGATAGAATTGTTTAAAATATTGAATGGTTATAAAAATATTGATAGAAATATTTTTTCTCAGTTAAGAAAGATAGAAGGACTAGAGGACATGAAGTTACATTAGCAAAGGAGCAGAGTAGATTAGATATAAGAAAGTTTTCATTTTCACAAAGGACTGTAAATGAATGGAACAGATTATCTGTTGATTGTGTGGGTGCTAGTAGCGTGAATATGTTTAAAAATAAAATCGACACATACCTCAGACGGGCGGGATACACATAGATAAAAGGGTCGGACTCTCGATAAGCCAAAGGGCTTCATTGTCCACCTGCCACCTAGAGTTAATTCTGTGGGTGGCAATCTTGTTAAATCTTGTTAAATACATCCAAGGACAGTAAGACACAACGACGTATTGCCGAACAACGAGCTTGGCGAGGAAGGGTACGCCAAGAATTAGTGCCAGGTTAGAGAGAAAATGAAAAGCATGATACATAAAATGCGGACGAAACGCAACATCCTCCTTAAAGCTGTTGGTTAAAACGGTTAGACACTGGTTAACTGTATTTTTGTCGACTGTGAAAGTTGTGTTGAGTGCAGTTGGCTGGCAGACATATGGTTTTCTGCCCCCACTTTCAGTAATAGGCGGTGCGACGGCGAAAATGTTATCCAAAGCAAATTGAGTTGCTGCTGTAAGACGCCGCGCTGCAACTGATTTAGATTGTGGATTTATATTATATATTCAATCAGTATACACTGTCTATGTAGTCTTCATACAGTATGTTTCATGTGTACAATTAACACTAGATTGATTACGTTATGTGTGGATCTACTTACATCACCAACTTATCAGACTTACCTCTTCCGTGATAAAAGTAACCTTTCCGAACATCACTAAGCACTGTAATAAAACAAGGGTCACGTTTCACGAGATGGACCTGGGGAATTGTGGCTGACACAACATCATTAAGCTGACAGCTTAGGGAGAACGACACTGAAACCTTACATCTTATACGGCAGTTCAAGTTTCAGTTGTAAAGTTTAATTATTTTTGTGTTACATTTGTTTTCCGAAATTAGGCGTGTACTACGTGACACACTTTGTGAAGTGTTGATAGATCGAATGATGCATAATGCACTACACATACATTAACGACACATGAATACTTAATAAAAATAATTGTTATTAGCATCAAACGTGTCGTAATATCATCATAAACGGTCGTGTCAGTCGTATATATATATATATATATATACACAGACACCCACCCACACACATACACACACACACACACACACACACACACAGCTACCCACACACCCACACACCCACACACCCACACACCCACACACCCACACACCCACACACCCACACACCCACACACGCAAACACACAAACACACAAACACACACACACACAAACACACAAACACACCCCCACACACAAACACACACACAGCTACCCCCCCACACACACACACAAACACACACACACACACACTTGTTATTAACATCAAACGTGTCGTGGTATCATCATAAACTATGACGTGTCAATCGTTATGCACGCACACGCACACACGCACACACGCACACACGCACACACGCACACACACATACACACGCACGCACACACACACACACACACACACGCACAAACACACACACACACATATATCAATAGTTCACTGGGGAACCATCCTAGAACCATATTCTCTCTTCTGTATGATATGTCCCTATTGTTGTATGATGTCCATATCGTTGAGTAATATATTTATCACGGAATGGCGTCAAGTTCGTGATATAATGACCAAATACTGACATAACAATAATACGGTAACTTCTTTTGCGTCCATATCATCGGAAACCAAGCTCAGAGGCGCATCAATACAACAGAGTTAGTTAATCTCAGAATCAATAAGCCGTATTAAAGTCGTTAACAGATGGATCGATACGCCAGGGAGCTAAAGTAGATACGCAAGGTTATAAGGGTAGGTTTTTACATGATGGCAAAATTGTGTAATATTTTCAACTGATCTAATACTAAGAAGGAACAAATTCCAAAGAGTTGGTTCAGCAACAAGAAATGCCTTTGTTCCAATATTAGTATTGACTCTAAGAAAATAGTAAACCAGAACTAGATGATCGAAGCTAAATAGGTTTTCTTTAAGAAGTAGGCACATAATGTGACTATACTTACATGAAAGTGCCTGATACAGTTCTTTAAATGATACGATATTTGTCAGAAGGCCAGAGCAAAGACCTCAGAAGAGGCACTGAATGAGAAAACCGCGCAGGCCGATCGAGTCACAACCCTATCTAAGCAATTATGTACACGTTTATACCTATTGACATCCTTAAAGGCAATATCGTGAAAAAGGGAATTTCAATAATTAAGTCTGCTAGTAACAAATACAGTTGTAATGATTTTTTTCAACATAAAAAGACAAATAATGACAAATGTGTCGTAAATCACAAATATGATAACAACAGCAACAACACATTTGAGAAATATCCCTTTTAAAATTATCATTAAAGATAACTCATAGATTTAGTGCTGAAAGTGCAGGTGTCAGTCATCCAAACGAAAATGTCTTTAATACCAATTTCGGTGCTGATCTAAAAAACAATTAGTATTAAGCGTAGAAATATGGATATCATCTGCATAACGATTGTGACTCAGATTATGACTCTTAATACCTGAGCCCAGTGTTGTTGTGTAGAGAGTGAAAGGTAATGGTCCGAGGGCAGAACCCTGAGGAACACCACGTAAAATAGGGAGTGCTGGTGAAATCCCGAATAGTCACTATCTGATGCCTATCTGTTATGAGATGCATATCAAGATAGGATATCCATATTGTGACATGATGTCCATATTGTGGTGTGATGTGATTTTCATGGTATAACATCCTTGACCTGGATTGATATCTTTTCTGTGCTGTTCTAGTGGCGACATGATGCCCTTAACGTGATATCGAGTTTATGGCATGATATCCTACACATGTTAACACTATGCAATTATTATTCTTTGGGTCAGATAAAAAATCAGCAAAATACTGGCAACGTTGTTCGGCGCTATACACTATTGCGTCAAGTTATTAACATTTTCGACAAGTACCCGTTCTAACGACCACAACAAATTATTTCAATGGTGTTTTCAAAAGTCCCCACTGTTTGATTAAACTGAGTGAAGATGATACTTAAACCATTCAAACGTTTAACATCTGAACATAAATATCGTGTTTCGCGATGGGCAAAATCAATATTGGAAGGAGTTGTCATAAAACATTCACAACTGCATAAATCTTTACTACTGCTAAGTATTCCTTATTTTTACAACTACTAATGTATTGTTGTTACATATTGCAATGTATTACACAAATCATGCAAGCCCCAAAGAATTGCAACACCATTTCCAATACCGTTCAAAGTATATGATATTCTTTTTTTCAAAATGCAATATTGTATTGTTAGTATTTGCAACACGTTACAAATGTATGATGGCCGAGAAGGGCCATCGCGTTTTTGTGTGGCAACCTGCAGCGCCATGGAGCGATGACGCGATGCGCGATGCGATGGGCGATGCGATGAGCGATGCGCGATGCGATGGGCGATGCGATGGACGATGCGCGATGCGATGCGCGATGCGATGGGCGATGCGCGATGCGATGCGCGATGCGATGGACGATGCGCGATGCGATGCGCGATGCGATGGACGATGCGCGATGCGATGGGCGATGCGATGCGCGATGCGATGCGCGATGCGATACGCGATGCGCGATGCGATACGCGATGCGATGCGCGATGCGATACGCGATGCGCGATGCGATGCGCGATGCGATGCGCGATGCGATACGCGATGCGATGCGCGATGCGATGCGCGATGCGATACGCGATGCGATGCGCGATCCGATGCGCGATGCGATGCGCGATGCGATACGCGATGCGATGC
Source organism: Paraescarpia echinospica (assembly GCA_020002185.1). Classification (NCBI taxonomy): domain Eukaryota; kingdom Metazoa; phylum Annelida; class Polychaeta; order Sabellida; family Siboglinidae; genus Paraescarpia; species Paraescarpia echinospica. Next base: position 76,359,629 of record CM034532.1, on the reverse strand, counting down.
GCGATGCGATGCGCGATGCGCGATGCGATGCGCGATGCGATACGCGATGCGCGATGCGATGCGCGATGCGATGCGCGATGCGATGGTATACATTATAAAGGTGCCGCAATGAGCATGCGTACGTCGAAAACGAGACTTTGGCAGCCATTTGTATTTTATTAAACGCATTCCTTTTTGTGTTCCGAGCATGTGATCATGGCTGATGATTCTGACTGTACGTATACGGTTACATATATATTTGGTTTGCGCACAGAATTTGTTGTGTTCGTACTTCTAAATGTTGTGACGAAAGTCTGGGGCAAACATATTTCATAACATGACATATATGTACTTCTTCTACCGCTCAAATGCAGTTTTTAAATTGTTTCCGTCTGGATATCCTTGGTAGAAAATATAAAACTTATTTTGTATACATGGGAAGAGACGACAACTTTTTTCAACTTTCGCTTATTGCAAATGCCGTTCGTTTGTGTCCAAGTTTATGTTTCAATTATTATAAATAGCTACAATATTCGAAGTCGGTTTAACAAGAAGCATGTACATTAAATCATCGAAAAAACTGAATTTAGCCGTCATTTGCGTCACATGTTTTTTTTCTGTCTCCAGTTTAATTATTTCTTTTTAGTTAAGTGAATCGAATAGCTGAGGCACAGTTTACCAAACCGTAGATACGCTACAGTGTAACTGCCTGTCAATCGCAGCGATTTACGATGCCGCCCAATATAGCATGCGGCACGAAGTGGTAATTATTGAGACTGTCTGGTCATAGTTGTGTGTAGGCAACTGCTTTGATGTGGTCACATGTGGATGCGATTATTGTTTTGAAATAGGTGCCACTAGTTAAGCCAGACATATTCATTAGAACAGATTATTTTGTATGTGTCTGTCTGTTCCCAGATATGGAAGTACTGTGGAGGCAGTCAATCTATGAATCGCGTATCTTGCATGCCCCCAGTAAATTACAACCATGGAAGATACATCTGTAATATATTCCCATGTGTGTGCGTGCGTGCCTGTGTGATTATAAACCTATAATTATAGCATGCATGTGTGTCAATTGTATTGTTGTAAATACAGTTGTAACATCATTGCCAGGTCAAATAAAGGTAACTGCTGCAAACTTGTCGTGTATTTTTCATGAGAGTGCATTTCATAATAAATGTATATGTTCATTTTAGTTCACAGTTTAGTAAGACAGTGTTTCGTGGCAGGATACAGTAATGTTGAAATCTGTGCGATACTCAGCCACAATGGAATGTCCATCAGGTGTGTTCTTCATGAATATAATATGGTAATAATATAATAATCTGAGTAAAAAGCATACTGTGTTCATAGATTACATCCTCGCGCGACAGGGGCGCTGCTGATTACACCAGTCTCAGTGCCCCCGGCAGATCGCCTTGCGGGACTCGGAATATAAGCTAGGCCAATAATATTGCGTGCCGGCAAATTTTCAACCACATGATTTTGGTAATGTTATGTGCAATGTTGGGAGAAGTAGAAGTAATTATTTGAATACACAATACCGTTCAGTCCCTCGTGAGATGTTATGAAATCACTGGATTCGTCTTAGAATTGAGGTGCGGGTGGGGCGGGTGTCTGCACTGTTCTCACGGGTTGTACAGTTGCGGCGAAGCTAATTTCTAGTTTGAATCAGCTGACCTCCATACATTGCATAGGATATCTGCCAGGGGTAGTGTACGTTGTCATCGACCTGGCTTACGAGGATGATAGAGGATACTCTTTCAACTTGTATTTATCGTTTAGGCCCCAACTACTCAATTGTTTAGACAACTGTTGCACTTCCATTCGCTCTTTGTAAAATGAATGACGGTGTGTTGTTGAGTAACTGCGTCGTGAATGCTTAAAACGTATTGATTAACTAACCATGAATATACTGAACGCATTAATGTTTACAA
>CM034532.1:76349844-76353136 GCA_020002185.1 Paraescarpia echinospica | reverse complement strand
AAATGATAACGCAGTAACCGTGCTCTGCTTCGTCAGTTCCACATTTGAAACACATTCGCCTGCTGAATACCGTGTTATTGGTTTCCATACAGACAGTAACCTATGTATCAATATTGTTTGGTACATTACTGACGCTTGGTTGACAGTGCCATGCCAAATGTGGTGTGGATTTACTTGTTTTTGAATTGGTTGTATCAAAAAACACTGTTCTATGCCATGTTTGTTATAGTGTCACGGCCATTTCTAGTACGGTTGCCTACTTGCACTAGCAACTGTTGACAGAGCACGAAGCAGTCATCTGGAGAAAGAATCCGCCCTGCTTGACACAAAATTGTTGACGACACGTCTGGCGATGAACTGGTCCCTACGCTCGCACTCATGCTGATGTCGGAAAAAGGACGTTCGAACGTGTTACACGTGGCGAGATGTCGCCATACTGAAGACATCCCGGCACCAGAAAATGTACTGCCATGATGGTACACATTCGCTGTATCACATGCGTCGTCACAGTTTGTGAGGGTGAAGTTACAGTCGAGAAAATGACATTGGACGTTGCTTATATTGCCACCATCATCCCAGACCATTCGCTGTATACTATGGTGCAGTTACTTTCATCAACAATGCTTGATCCGTGTTAGTTAACTATGATGGCCGAGAAGGGCCATCGCGTTTTTGTGTGGCAACCTGCAGCGCCATGGAGCGATGACGCGATGCACGATGCGATGGGCGATGCGATGACCGATGCGCAATGCGATGGGCGATGCGATGGACGATGCGCGATGCGATGCGCGATGCGATGCGCGATGCGATGCGCGATGCGATGGACGATGCGCGATGCGATGCGCGATGCGATGGGCGATGCGATGCGCGATGCGATGCGCGATGCGCGATGCGATGCGCGATGTGATGCGCGATGCGATGCGATGCGCGATGCGATACGCGATGCGTGATGCGATGCGATGCGCGATGCGATGCGCGATGCGATGCGCGATGCGATACGCGATGCGCGATGCGATACGCGATGCGATGCGCGATGCGATGCGCGACGCGATACGCGATGCGATACGCGATGCGCGATGCGCGATGCGATGCGCGATGCGATACGCGATGCGATACGCGATGCGATGCGATGCGCGATGCGATGCGCGATGCGATGCGCGATGCGATACGCGATGCGATGCGCGATGCGATGCGCGATGCGATGGTATACATTATAAAGGTGCCGCAATGAGCATGCGTACGTCGAAAACGAGACTTTGGCAGCCATTTGTATTTTATTAAACGCATTCCTTTTTGTGTTCAGAGCATGTGATCATGGCTGATAATTCTGACTGTACGTATACGGTTACATATATATTTGGTTTGCGCACAGAATTTGTTGTGTTCGTACTTCTAAATGTTGTGACGAAAGTCTGGGGCAAACATATTTCATAACATGACATATATGTACTTCTTCTACCGCTCAAATGCAGTTCGTTTGTGTCCAAGTTTATGTTTCAATTATTATAAATAGCTACAATATTCGAAGTCGGTTTAACAAGAAGCATGTACATTAAATCATCGAAAAAACTTAATTTAGCCGTCATTTGCGTCACATGTTTTTTTTCTGTCTACAGTTTAATTGTTTCTTTTTAGTTAAGTGAATCGAACAGCTGAGGCACAGTTTACCAAACCGTAGATACGCTACAGTGTAACTGCCTGTCAATCGCAGCGATTTACGATGCCGCCCAATATAGCATGCGGCACTGTCTGGTCATAGTTGTGTGTAGGCAACTGCTTTGAGGTGGTCACATGTGGATGCGATTATTGTTTTGAAATAGGTGCCACTAGTTAAGCCAGACATATTCATTAGAACAGTATGATTATTTTGTATGTGTCTGTCTGTTCCCAGATATGGAAGTACTGTGGAGGCAGTCAATCTATGAATCGCCTATCTTGCATGCCCCCAGTAAATTACAACCATGGAAGATACATCTGTAATATATTCCCATGTGAGTGCGTGCGTGCCTGTGTGATTATAAACCTATAATTATAGCATGCATGTGTGTCAATTGTATTGTTGTAAATACAGTTGTAGCATCATTGCCAGGTCAAATAAAGGTAACTGCTGCAAACTTGTCGTGTATTTTTCATGAGAGTGCATTTCATAATAAATGTATATGTTCATTTTAGTTCACAGTTTAGTAAGACAGTGTTTCGTGGCAGGATACAGTAATGTTGAAATCTGTGCGATACTCAGCCACAATGGAATGTCCATCAGGTGTGTTCTTCATGAATATAATATGGTAATAATATAATAATCTGAGTAAAAAGCATACTGTGTTCGTAGATTACATCCTCGCGCGACAGGGGCGCTGCTGATTACACCAGTCTCAGTGCCCCCGGCAGATCGCCTTGCGGGACTCGGAATATAAGCTAGGCCAATAATATTGCGTGCCGGCAAATTTTCAACCACATGATTTTGGTAATGTTATGTGCAATGTTGGGGGAAGTAGAAGTAATTATTTGAATACACAATACCGTTCAGTCCCTCGTGAGATGTTATGAAATCACTGGATTCGTCTTAGAATTGAGGTGCGGGTGGGGCGGGTGTCTGCACTGTTCTCACGGGTTGTACAGTTGCGGCGAAGCTAATTTCTAGTTTGAATCAGCTGACCTCCATACATTGCGTAGGATATCTGCCAGGGGTAGTGTACGTTGTCATCGACCTGGCTTACGAGGTTGATAGAGGATACTCTTTCAACTTGTATTTATCGTTTAGGCCCAACTACACAATTGTTTAGACAACTGTTGCACTTCCATTCGCTCTTTGTAAAATGAATGACGGTGTGTTGTTGAGTAACTGCGTCGTGAATGCTTAAAACGTATTGATTAACTAACCATGAATATACTGAACGCATTAATGTTTACAAACTCAATAAATTCATACGTACACACACGCACACGGTGGGGTGGTAGGAATGGAGGGGGAGAGGGGAAGAGGGGGAGAGGGAGAGAGGGAGAGAGGGAGAGAGGGAGAGAGGGAGAGAGGGAGAGAGGGAGAGAGAGAGAGTGAGAGGGAGAGAGGGAGTGAGAGGGAGAGAGGGAGAGAGGGAGAGAGGGAGAGAGGGAGAGAGGGGGAGAGGGAGAGAGGGAGAGACGGAGAGAGAGAGAGAGTGAGAGAGAGAGAGGGAGAGAGGGAGAGAGGGAGATAGGTAGAGAGGGAGAGAGTGGAAGAGCGAGAGTTATAGTAAAATAAATAATGCATTCAATAAGCACAATGACTTAACAGCAAGCGGGCTTAGTGCCAGAT
>CM034532.1:76334844-76344844 GCA_020002185.1 Paraescarpia echinospica | reverse complement strand
TATATAACTAAACTATTTTAAGTTGTTTCTTTTATTCACGGGCAGTAGACCCTATGTAAATTGTGACTGGGTTATTCACTATAGTTGAGCGCCATCTACGCTTGCATTTTGAATCATTTTTAGCATTGCATACACGCACATAGTCACATGCGCACGCTCACTCGCACGCACACTCGCTACAGCCTCAATCACGGGGTTTCCTGCACATCCTCTTCATGTGTATGATGTCTTCCTTGTCGACTTCGACTTTGTAGTCTACAGTAGATATAGCGTTTTACACAAGCTAGTAAATTGTTATAACATACATTGTATAACAGTACAAATGTTTCAATCAAACTTAGGGAAGACAACAACTATATTATCAATACCAATGTTTGCGTTTAAAAACATTGCTTAAATCGATGCTGTTTGTAGTACAATAACCTTGTCTAAAACTAAACAGAGGTTGTTTGCAAACATTATTATAGTATCCTATGTTTAATAAGGTGAAGCTAATTTCCTACTTTACTGTTCATTTGTAAATATAATTTTCTCACCGTATACTAATTGTTCATAATGTACTCTCACTCCTATTTTGCATGTTTTAATGACATAGACTATATTCACTTTATTTTACATACTGTAATGATGTACATACATCGGTTTGCTTAATGGTACTGTTGTGACTCAGAAAAAGGTTCCTATCGCTCCGCTAGGGATCTTTGGGATGAATACAATTATTAAATATGTACGTCAAATATGCACGGTAAACTTAAAATGCCTTATACGTATGTGTGCAAATTGTATAGCATTAATGTACATTAATTTAAATGCTACGTTACCATAAATCTCTGGCAAGAAATACAGCAGGTCTGGTTTTCCTCGGATGACCGTATCGCTTGTGCGTCTTCGTTTTTGATAAGTGCCAACTATACTCTGTGTTAATGATTTCTCATAAAACGTGCGGTGCAAACAAATTTAACGAATATGCACAAAGAAGCACGGTGTTTCGTCGATTGAAATGATTCCTTGAGACTCGTAGTATTTCATCGTTCAGTTTTCTAAGAAAGATACTTCTGATATACATCATGTTTTCACTGTAATTGTAATTTCACTGTAATTGTATATATATATATATATATATATATATATATATAATTGACGTGTGATATAATGTGTTTACGAAAGCAAAACGTGTGATGCTAATTACTATGACCATGCATACCGCTGATACCGTACATACTTACGTGATAATGTAATTTCTCCGTACTTACAATGAATAAATAATGTAAACCAATACTCATTCAATATTTTTATTGTTGAGATGTATACTCTTGCTTTCTATGGGAACTTCCATAGACAACAACAACATGTTTTGCGACATATCATCAAGGTGGTCCCATCTGAACGATTGTCCTCCAAAAACACATTCGCCTTTCCTCGTCCCATTCTGATACACCTTAACAGCTATGTTACACGGATGTAACACAACTGAATTTTTTTAGACTAGAGAGCAATGTCGTTTTCTATATGATTCAGCACAAACAGTATATCAAAATTGTAATTTACACCTGGAAGTGCCGATGCACTAAAGTGGGGGTTAAGTAGCACTTTCGGTTAATTGTATCTCTTGTCTGGCAAGTGGATTTACATGATGTGTCAAAGTCGATGCGTCTGTGGAGACGATAATCCCTGGGTCGGGAGCTATAATTAGAACAGCACCACCTCCCAAAATTGCAGCATTGGACTAGAATGATGCTACTTATTTACATCGTCTGGTCGTAGTTGCGCCTGTGGTTAATTGTGTCTTTGATATGAATAGTCGACACAATTGTTTCTGAACAAGCATAAGCATGAGCCAACTAAGATGGGCAGGACTTGTAGAGAAAATGGGAGAAGAACGGATGGCAAAGAGAGCAGATGCACGGAGACTGGAAGGAAAAGGAGGCGAAGAAGAACTAGAATGCGATGGGAAGACTATGGAAAAAGAGATTTTGAAGGATTGGGAGAAAGGTGAAAAACGAGAGCGAACGATCTGGTGGAGAGAGCTGTGCAGGATCAGCGAGAGAAATTTAAAAAAAATCAGACATCGAGCATCGGAATCGAGGCCAGTTTCATCCCTGACAGACAGGGATATATGAGGAGTTCAAATTCATGTTTGTAGAGAGCCTCAATGTAGATATTTGGGGGGTGCAAATCGAGGTTTTTGAAGAGCCTGAAGATGGAGTTATTTTGGCGAGCCTCAATGGGTGTGCAAATTGTGATGTTGGAGAGCCTTAATGTGGCTGTTTTGGCGAGCCTCAAGAGGGGGAGTGCAAATCGAGGTTTTGGAGAGCCTCAACCCACCAAATATCCACCATGTTCCGACGCTAGTGTTTTGGGTTTGGCTTTGTTGTCTGGGCTTGAACAAATTCGTGACCTTAGGCAACACACTGGATGCCTTTTATGTTCAACGCATGTGTCCATGGTTGATGACTTTGAGTGTGCGTATACGGTTACACATCTAGTTATTGTGCACAAAAGATTATGCGTTTGTACTTCTAAATATTATGATAGAAGCCTAATGCGATTGAGTTTAGACTAAGATAAATGGGGGCATGCGGGCAATCACTTTATAGAATGTAATCTAGGTTCTCGCACCAAAACCGGAGACCAAAAATGAATTACTTCGTAGCATGAGGTGTGTACTTCTTCTACCACTCCCCGTTTCATTTTTGGTTTCATCTGAATATTCTTGATCAAAAATATAAACGATAATTTATGTACCTCCACACATGAAAAACAGGGATGTTGATGGCATTTTTCAGTTGAACATTAACCGTAGACTTTGAAGTATACATTTCTTGAATATTTATTCATTAATGACATGATATATTTTCATAGGTGTACATATCATGTTCATTATGCCTTACATAAATAAAACAATATATATATATATATATATATATATATAAATAACTATAATAAGTTAGACCCTACTAAACCTTAGTGTATTTAGTTTATAATAAAATATCTAAATCGTAAACTAAAATAGTATTGTCTCTAATTATTTTACCAAACCTACATATAAAATGCACAAACGAGGTAGCGAATCGTTGTTCCTAGAGAGTAGTTTCATTTTTGCTAAGGGATCATCTCGGAACGTCGATGTCCGATATCAAGCGAAATTATTTTTGTTTGGGGGACGGGGGTCTGAGGCAGTTTCATCTGGCGTCGGACATCGACCAACACTCTTAATTATACTGGTGTCATCATATTAATGTTTAAAAAGATCGTCTGAGGTGGGTAGGGAGGGGGGCTGAGGCAAGATGAAAGTAATTTCGTCTGATATCGGACATCGACGTTCTGAGATGACCCCTAAGTGAATCGAATTGTAGACGCACCGCGCGCCTCGTGCACCTCCTAGTAGACCTACTACAAGTTAACTTCCTGTTAATTTCGGCTGTTTATTACGTGGTCCAGTAGAGCTGATAGCCTGATTTGAGCGGGCCTATTTATTGACACCGCGTTATTCGTACTTGTATTTCGGCGCAACGCTGCTTTTATGTGCTACTACGGAACCCAGATTAAGTCATTAAACATCACTGCATTTGTATCGAAGAACGTCTCACGGAATATGTGTCAGTTTTTTCCAGACATGGAAGTTTTGGAGACCGAGGAGTAAATCAAGAAGCATAAATTATGAAAAGTTTATATTTTAATTTATATAAGGCATAAATAACATGTTTGCATTCTAAACAGATATTATGTCATTAATTAATAAATATAAACAAATAGGCTTCAAAATTGTTGGTTAATGTTAAACTGAGAAATACCTTAACCATCCCTGGTTCATCGTGTCTGCAGGCACACAAAATAGTGTTTATATTTGCGATCAGGGATATCCAGATGGAAACAATAATTATTTAACAACTAAAATATTGAATAGATACATATTTCATGTTATAAAGTAATCTATTTCAGTCCCTAGTCTAGTTTTTGCGAAGAGGCTGCCTGCCTGACACCCGTTTTTGTTTGGCTAAATTCAATCCCAGTAGATGTCCGAGACAATATTTAGAAGTACAATCACATAATCTTTTGTGCACAATAACTACATGTGTAACCGTATACGTACAGTCAGCATCATCAGCCATCATCACATGCTCTGAACACAAAAAGGAATGCGTTTAATAAAATACAAATGGCTGCCAAAGTCTCGTTTTCGACGTACGCATGCTCATTACGGCATCTTTATAATTTATACCATCGCATCGCGCATCGCATCGCGCATCGCATCGCGTATAGCATCGCGCATCGCATCGCGCATCGCATCGCGCATCGCGCATCGCATCGCGTATCGCATCGCGCATCGCATCGCGCATCGCATCGCGCATCGCATCGCGCATCGCGTATCGCATCGCGCATCGCGTATCGCATCGCGCATCGCGTATCGCATCGCGTATCGCATCGCGCATCGCGTATCGCATCGCGCATCGCATCGCGCATCGCATCGCGCATCGCATCGCGCATCGCGCATCGCATCGCGCATCGCGTATCGCATCGCGCATCGCGCATCGCATCGCGCATCGCATCGCCCATCGCATCGCGCATCGTCCATCGCATCGCGCATCGCATCGCGTATCGCATCGCGCATCGCGTATCGCGTATCGCATCGCGCATCGCATCGCGCATCGCGTATCGCATCGCCCATCGCATCGCGCATCGTCCATCGCATCGCGCATCGCATCGCGCATCGTCCATCGCATCGCGCATCGCATCGCGCATCGCATCGCGCATCGTCCATCGCATCGCCCATCGCATCGCGCATCGCTCATCGCATCGCCCATCGCATCGCGCATCGCGTCATCGCTCCATGGCGCTGCAGGTTGCCACACAAAAACGCGATGGCCCTTCTCGGCCATCATACAAATGAATGGCATCATGTTACAAATGAATGACATCATGTTACAAATGAATGGCATCATGTTACAAATGAATGGCATCATGTTACAAATGAATGGCATCATGTCCCATCTCTAGCTGAGTACCAGTAAGCTCCACTTGGCACACCTTTCACATTAAAGTACAAGTGATGACTGACACCGTGGAAACGCCCAACAAGCCAATCACAATAAGGCAGTCTGCATAGCACCCTTCGGTCGCATATAAAACTAGGTGCAGAAACTTCTTGAATCACCATTCGGACAAAGGCGTTGAGCAACTTGATCGCCACTTCCAAAGAAGGTCTTCAAGTAAGTAAATAATTTGCTGAGATTCAGTTGTTGAATGGAAGATATTTTCGTTATAGACACTGCAGCATTGTACGGAATGTATATTGGTTCATAGACTACTAATCCTAGCTATTGACACATTTGAAATTTGTAGTTACTTTAAAACCAATAATTGTGCGCAAAATACATATTACACGGAGATGGCTCGGGCAGGGATCCGAGGGTGATAGACTGGACACTGGCGTTGGTTACATCTGGACGGGGCACTGAATGCTATGTTTCCATCACAATCTATTAGTAGCACTACAGTGATGATGTATAGACGGTAAATGGCTAATTTGTCACTCTGCAGCAGGCTGATTATTTCTCAGTTATATCACAATCGATATTTTAGAATGTGTGAACGTAATATAAAGTTATTTATATTGGTCAGCTGTCATTGAGAGGAATACATTTCACTGGGGTTATCGTTAGCTATGTCATTTATTGGTCTATTATCTGATTTGTTCTGGAACTGATGTACAACAGTATAGAAATTGGACCATCCTGCAACGATGAAGGCAACGTTGCTTCTACTGACGCTGTTGGCGCCCTGTCTGTTTGTGGGTAAGTTATTGTATTATGTGTTTAATGAACAGACACATTTATTGTATCATGTGTTGAAAGAACAGACACATTTCTTATATCATGTGTTCAAAGAACAGACACATTTATTGTATCATGTATTCAAAGAACATACACATCTATGCATGACCCATTCTGTGTGAACGCTACTATATATACGATTATTTGGGCTGTTCCTACACGATTCTGTTCTATTGCACGAGTAAAATGTATTGACAACAATACAAGAAACGGTACATTTGTTATTATGTACAAGCTATATTGCTGAATTACTGTTCAAGTAATATCATTGAGTAGACGTGTGGAATATACCCAGTCGTACGGGTTGATTAGAACTACAATTGTTCTGCCAGTATCTGTTCTACGATTGACGTCCGTCGTTATTGACCAGCTTCATTTATTTGCATGTTTGCGACCCTTCCTAACCACACGCAGAAACGTAAAACACATAAAATTAACATAACAGTAATAATTAGTTCTATGGAAGGATAGGTGTTAATCGTCAGGTTTATTGACACAATACCTTATTTAAATGTATCTTGTTAGCTATATAATAATTAATATTAATAATTTTTATGATGTAACCGAGAATTAAGATAGCCCGAATCATCACTGTGTGCATTGTTTGTGCCCAGCGGCTGAGTGGGGTGAGTGGACATCCTGGAGCGAATGCAAATGTGACCAGAAGGAAACTCGTTCTCGAGAGTGCGTGTCACCTCCTTGCAGTGGACCGGAAGAGGAAACCCGCGCCTGCACATGCGCACCAATCGACCTACAAGGTGAACGCAGATCACTGGATTATATATTATATATATATTATATATATATATATATATATACATATATATATATATACTATCTAGCAATAGGGCAGTATCTGCATATGTAATACTAGCTAGGTAAACGTCGCGGTCTTTCGTAACGACCTTTTAAGTCTGGGATCAATAAAACTGCCCGGCTGGATATCCAGTTATAAATAGAGGTCAGTGAGAGAGACCCCCGCGGCCACCCATATGGTGAAATTGATATATTAGCCAGTAGTCACTTACTATAGTCATAATATTATTGTTAGCAATGGTGGTCATATGCACACGCAATACGTTTGCGGACTTATTGTGTGCAATTAGCAGTCAGTGATTATTTGATTCTTGATAATCGTTGTTTACAATTAGTAATTATCTAATAAAATGTCATAACTTGGCCAGTTTCAATCTATACTTGATTTGTGTTGTTTTTCTGCATACATATCTGCATAACGGTCATTCTCGTTTATTGAGCGGGCACACTTCAGGTTCGGTACCAAAGTCGGAATTTGGGATAAATTATCGAAGTGTACGAAATAATTCAGCAAATGCAGGCTGCCAAATATAGTGATACATTATTTGGGTATATGAAGTATGGATGTTTGCCCCTATTATTATTAAATAACTTCTTCAATTCAAATCGATGAAAATGCAGTCGCTAACATGAAGACATTATTATCGGAAGAAAGTTCTTGAGTGTGCGCGCGCACCGGTAATCTCCCTTCTCCGACTGCCACGTAGGATCATAGGAAATAGGCTTTAGCTCTGGGGGGCACAGTATTGTGAAGAACTTCCTTCCGATAATAATGTCTCCATCTTAGCGACTGCATTTTCATCGATTTGAATTAAAGAAGTTATTTAATAATAATAATAGGGGCAAACATCCATACTTCATATACCCATTGAATGTACCACTATCATACACTTCGATAATCTAGCCCAAATTCCGACTTCGGTACCGGACCTGAAGTGTGCCCGCTCTGTAAACGAGAATGACCGTTATGCAGGTATGTATGCAGAACTCAGAACTCAGAATACAGTTATTTGACCTATAAATACGATACATATACAACGATAACGCAAGTAATAGATAAGGTCGGTAGACTCTGCCAGCACAGGAGCCACCCCATAAATATAAACAACAACAACATTTACGTGACACAAATCATAATAGCATATGACTTGTTTTTATAGTTGATAATTACTCAATGTGTCAACATGCATACATAATACAACGACGACTGATTATATGTACTCGTGTATACATTGACGTACATGTGGATACTTAGGTATACATTCTAATATGTATTACGAATTAAAAATAAAGCAATTATGGATACGACAAGTGGATTCATAATTTAAAATAAAAACGTTTTTTGAGTATGTTAAAAAACCATATAGACTATGTAAATTTTATTAATGATAATACTTGGTGTATTGTTAACTGTCTCTAGTATGTTGTGTCTAATGCATTTTTTTTCGCAAATTCATATTTGAATCTGGACATATACAGATGTGTGTGCTTGGAAAAACATTGAAGTAGTAGGGTAAAAGATTGTTAATTAATTTATAGTAAAATTTTAATTGTTGGATTTTATAAATGTCATCCAACTTTAACAACTTAAGTCTTTTAAAAATAGGACTTGTGTGAGCATTGTATTTACTTAAGGATATTATTCGCATTGCTTTTTTCTATAATTTGAAAATTCGATGTGCTTGATGACCCCATAAAAGTATGCCATAATTAATATGAGGGAGAATAAGAGCATAATACATAATATATAAGGTATTAGGTGGTAAAAAGTGTTTAAGTTTATTTAGTATGCCTATTGTTTTATACCTTTTATTTGCTATTTTGTTTGTATGACTCTGCCAGTTTAAATGGTTATTTATTATGATGCCTAACAAATTGAAATCATTTACACATTCAATTTGTAATTCAGGGTATTCTACTTTCTTCTGAGGCATATGCAAAATCATGAGTTTAATCTTTTTGGTATTTAGTGACAGTTCGTTGGCTTTCAACCAATTGCTAATCTGTGTTAGTTCTTTGTTAATAGTTTCACTTCGCATTTGGCTATTTGAATCGTTAAATGTGTTTTGTTTACTAGTAAGGATGGTGTCGTCAGCATACGTTATGGATTTGAAAAGGTCACTAGAAAGTGCTATTTCATTTATACATATAAAAATAAAATTTTACTTTCAGGGACACCAATATTGATGACTATTTCCTTAGACTTAACATTTTTAATTTTTACGTACTGCTTACGATTTTGTAAATAACTCGTCCAAAGGTCCAGAACCTTGTCATTTAATCCATAGTAATTTAACTTCTGTACCAATATACTGTGATAAATTGTGTCAAATGCTTTTTGATAAATCAAGGTATATATTTATTGGAGTAACCGATTTATCAAGTTCTTGTATAATTCTGTCTATGATTTCAAGTGTAGCAAGCTAGAATGTTTCTTTCTAAACCCATATTGGCTATTGTAGTATAACGCTTTAGAATGGAAGTAATCGTGGATTTTACCCTTTCAAATTTTGTTTAAATCATTGGCAGGATAGAAATAGGAAACAGAAAGATAACACAACTCAAGTATCGATTGAAACTGGCCAAGTTAATGACGTTTTATTACAGTATTACTAATTGTAAACAACGATAATCAAGAGTAAAATAATCACTGACTGCTAATTGCACACAATAAGTCCGCAAACGTATTGCGTGTGCATATGACCACCATTGCTAACAATAATATTATTAATGACTATAGTAAATGACTACTGGCTAATATATCAAATTCACCATGTGGGTGGCCGCGGGGGTTTCTCCCACTGACCTCTATTTATAACTGGATATCCAGCCGGGCAGTTTTATTGATCCCAGACTTAAAAGGTCGTTAAGAAAGACCGCGACGTTTCCCTAGCTAGTATTACACACACACACACACACACACACACACACACACACACACACACACACACACACACACACACACACACACACACACACACACACACACACACACACACATATATATATATATATATATATATACATATACATATATTATCTAGCAATAGGACAGTATCTACATCAATTGGTTGATACAACTCGCCTCAATTTATAAAGGAACACTGGCAAAATTATTTGGCTTTGCCGATTTTGTACTCAAAATCGTAAAGTGTACTCCACTGGAATTCACTCCAATGCTTACAATTAAAAAAACTAAGATTTTTTTAATTAATTGCCATTAGATTCAACATGTGGCGAAACGATTTATTGACAGCTTGTATAAAGAAACACCGCAAAGGAAACAATTGTCTTGGTAACCGTGACAAATAAATTCCTTATATTTTTATTTAAAAATATGCACATAGACG
>CM034532.1:76227344-76329844 GCA_020002185.1 Paraescarpia echinospica | reverse complement strand
TATTTACATGAAGATAAATTGGTATCGTTATGTTGTCATACCAGTCATCAAATAGAAGACACATTTGAAATACATTCTGGTAATCGATGACTAAAAACATAGCATGCTGTCGGCCACTTAGTATAATTGTTTGATGATTGCGGTTGTTTTGCTTGTAGGTGACTGTCCTCTGTCTAATGGATCATCTGAAACGACGTTTGTCGTTGGCGGAATAGAAATGTCTTGCAGTTCCAATACCAAATTCAGCCTAGAAGCATGCGCATGCGTACGCGATGGGTCAGGTAAATTATGACATTATCGTAGTATTATAATCGAGGATATGTTGTTAATGTCATCATGATGACGTTGGCGCCGGCGATGATAATAATAGATGTTGTCGTCGTCTTCATCACAAATATAGCTTCACAACATTTATCGTCAAAAACATTCGTCTTACTCTGATGAGTAACACACGTCCTCGTCGTCTCCAGATCTTCCATTGCAAGGCCTGATATCATGCATCACATTCGACCA
Organism: Paraescarpia echinospica; assembly: GCA_020002185.1. Lineage (NCBI taxonomy): Eukaryota > Metazoa > Annelida > Polychaeta > Sabellida > Siboglinidae > Paraescarpia > Paraescarpia echinospica. Next base: position 76,329,331 of record CM034532.1, on the reverse strand, counting down.
GCCTCGTCCGTACGGCGCCGTCGGAGACGCTTGGGTCGAATCGTTTGACGTTGAGATAGTAACCGACCCCAGTATCTGCAACGTCAGCGGCAACTGCGGCTACTTCGACAGCGCAAAGAAGGCGCACCTCGAGATTCCATACTTCGCCGGCATCGAACTCAATGAATTCGCATTCAGGTGACGTGCCATTACCCGTTGTACGAGGTTGGTTGTCAGTTGCAAGGCGTTTACAAGCGGCCAGAACGGTCGAATGGTTAAACACCAACTGTCTGAACGAGCTCACGTATTATTATGGTAAATAAACATATTTTAGTTAATAAATATCTATATTTAACTACACACCTGAAACTGTCTCCTTCTCTGCAGCTTCTGGTACCTACGAACTCCCAACAACTACGGTTCCATGGGGTTGGTGAATAACGGCAACTGTGAGATGGACGCCACCATTTCGTTAGTTTCTGGTGCACCTGGAATCAACTGCGGATGGCTGAAAACTGATGGTGGCTTTTTTGACAAGGACAGCTATGATGTAAGTTACTTTCTAACGACTGTTACTGCATGTTGTTCGGTAATGTGATTCCACCAATCAGACCAAAATTGCAAATGGGGAGTGTGGTGTCTGTGTTGTGTCATTTGTGGTATTGTGGCATATGCGGGCGAACACATACTCGCATATGCTACGACGTACGTCTGAAGCGGATTATCCTCGTCACGTCGCACCATGACTGTAGCTAATCCCACTAGACTGGCATCTGTGTAGATGACAGTGTCCCTGTTCACGTTGAGGTACGCCATGTTTGTTTCACTTGTTACGTGTGCTTTGAGCTTTTGTATAGCTGTCTCTTCTGCATCTTCCCAACGTCAGCTGACATATGTTTTAGTTAGCTCACGAAGCGGTTGCGTAATAGTCGCAAAGTTCGGTATGAGGCAAAGCGTACAGGTTGCAAGACCTAGTATACTGCGAACTTCTTTTGCATCTGTGGGTGACCCTGGCTTGTGTAATGCTTCAACCTTCTTTGGGGATGCGGATATATTGTCTGCCGAGAAGACGTGACCGAAATACTCGCTGCTTCTTTGTTTAAAAGCTCAGTTTGCCAGATTTGTTGTGAGATTTATTTCTGTAACGCGTTGCAGCACTAGTTCAATACTTCTATCGTGTTCACCTTGAGTGCTACCAAAACACGATGACGTCATCAGAAATGTTCCGAATACCCGGTATTCCATCGATCACTTGTGTAATCGTGTCTAGGAAGATCTTTGAAGCAGTTTATTCTGTAGAAGAAACGCTTGTACAGTCGAATGCCGACGTGCGTCGTGAATGTTGTTATTTGAGGAGATTCTTCGTCAAGCTCAAGCTGGTGATATCGAGAACGCAGGTCTATCTTGGAAAACCCTGCGGCGCCATTTATGTCCAGGACAAGGTCATCTATCGTTGGGGTGATGTGCAGCGTTCGCTGGATTGTTTGATTTAGAAAACGCATATCCACACAAATGCGGATTTCGCCTGGGCTTTTTGGTTTTGGGACAACCAAAATCGGGCTAACCAGGGCATAGGACATTCCACTTTCTCTATAACGTCCTCTCGTTCTAGACGTTGAAGTTCCCGTTCGACTGCTTTGCGCTGATGGAACGGAACTCTGCGATGAGGCTGAGCTACAGGCTGGACGCTTGCATCGATGTACAAGTGTACTGACCTTTCATCGATGTACAAGTGTACTGACCTTTCATCGATGTACAAGTGTACTGACCTTTCATCGATGTACAAGTGTACTGACCTTTCATCGATGTCCAAGTGTACTGACCTTTCATCGATGTACAAGTGTACTGACCTTTCATCGATGTCCAAGTGTACTGACCTTTCATCGATGTCCAAGTGTACTGACCTTTCATCGATGTACAAGTGTACTGACCTTTCATCGATGTACAAGTGTACTGACCTTTCATCGATGTACAAGTGTACTGACCTTTCATCGATGTACAAGTGTACTGACCTTTCAGTTTGCCGACTCCACTGAACAAGCCTAGGAACTTTTTTTGTTATTGGGTTGACACTGTTGACATCTTGAGTGTTCAACACTTGTAGCAAATCAAGTTCTTTTGCCGTCTGACCATTCATGATATTGTCATGATTCCCTTTCACAATGATGATGGCTGGGACCATTTTGTCTGGCGTTTCTATCAAGCCAGTGAACTGCCCGAATGTGGGAATTACTGATCCTGCACAACCGTACAGTTTGCTTTTACTTTTAGACATTTTTATGCCAATCTTCATTGCATTATAAGTTGTCTCGTCAACAATGTCTAAGCAAAACCCACTATCTATCATCATGACGACGTCTTTCCCATTGATTTTGTCGATGGCTTTGGGCTGTGATGCCTTGTCTGTAGCGCTGTGCATGTGCCACATAATCTACGCCATGATCAACGTGAGATGAGTTTCTTTCTACAACGTGATTAAGATTGACGGTTATTTGACATGCCTATTTTGGCTTCGATCGCTTGGCGCACGATGATGTGGCATCCTCTTGTGCATTGTTTAGTTCCTATTTGATATGGGTTTTGATCGACACACACGTGTGCAGTGCTGATGTTTGGCTGGACAGTGCCCTCTCCTTAAATATCGGCTGTCTGACGTAAAGATGTTTCTAAACCTCTGCCAAAGTCAACCAGTACTTTTAATGTTATTGTTGGCTAACGAAGCGATTCCTCCTGCAATTAGTCGGCGACACCCCATTGCAATATTTGTTCGTGGATTTCTTTATCTGCGTCGTGAAACTCACAGTTCTTTGAGAGAGAGAGAGAGAGAGAGAGAGAGAGAGAGAGAGAGATAGAGAAACACTTTTTTCACTGGCGACTTGTAACAACATAGCTTTTTGCGATTGTCATTGATATTGTTCGTGGCTACCAAGTAATGTTCGAACCGACCTGCCCATTTTTGCCACCTCGAACCTATGGTGTGTATCTGAGTCCGGAATGAATGGTGTGAACCACACACGTAATGCACACTATCCACGTCCTGCAGTGACAATGAACTGTCATGAGTTGGGGTTTGAAGTGGAGAGCGTCTTTGGGCGCGCGACTGCATTTATACAGGGGCGAATATTACGCAAAGGACGGGTGCCGCGAGAACTCGCTACCGGGTTGGCCGCGTTCCCCGGGTCATTTCCGGTATAGCTGTCAACCGCAATATGTTGAAATGTGTGCGCGACTCATTAAAACACTTCTTTTGTAATAAAATAATACGAATCCGTTTGTTACGAAAAGTTGGTATTGTGACCACAATAGTTGGAACATTTATTTATGATCTTCATAATCGGAGTTGTCGTCGCGACGGAGTAGTTCTGTTGTTAAAAGGTGAGATATTGGCTTGGGGTTGCCGCTACAGTTACACACACTTATAAGTTATATTATATATATCATGTATAGAACGTAAACAGACAGAACGTGGTGCGAACATTGAGAAGTTCATTGACGCCATCTTGCGGCTTGCCGTGTTTCAGAGGAAGCAAACTTCAGTCTTTACTCCACCCGTGACGTCACTGCCACGCTCCGCCTGCACTGGCTACAGGTTCTTTGCTGCAGCGTGAAATTTTTGCCGTCAATGTCACGCCACTAAACGCCGAACTGCGTCGTACTTGCCACCACGAGATTCTCTGTTTCTTCTTCAATCTAGATATCCCATCTTCGTCGCCAGATGTCGTGACTGTGTTGTGTGATTTGTGATATTGTGGCGGCGCGGACGAATACGTAACACATGACATGGCAACCAACTTGGTAACCCATTTAATCCACCAGGTGCCGCCACAGGCACTACACTACAGGAAGAAGGAAGTTTCCTCTTTGCAAGATATATCATTTCCAAAAATATATCTTGAATGTTCTCATGTCAGTTGCTAACCTACCCAAACTCTTGTTATTGTTGTAAACATCTTTCCATCCGTTCATAGCCTCTCCAGATAACGTTTTATTGCAGTGACTCTTGCAATGTCTTCTTGTAATTGCATTTATGGCACAACTACCTCTTCGTACATCCCGGGTACAATTTTATTATAAAACACATGCAGTGTGGATCTGTGTTTGTTTCTACGTCAGATGTATCTCCGTCAGTTTTGCATGTATTTGGCTGAAGGGTTGTAGGCGTGATTTAAACTGTCACGAATTCCTCTGTGGGCCCCTATGGGGTGGTAGACTTAGAGGGCGGTTCACTATTATAATAGGCAGTACGTGGAGTTGCATCCCCGGAATTTAATGTTTGTTTTTTTAAATCATCTTAAAATGATAATGTTATCTAAAAAAAGTTGCTGAATGCATCCAGACATTTTGATTATGTTTTACGTTATTGCCGTTTGAAAATCGTAATCCTGTTTCAAGTCAGCTTGTAGCTGATCACGTCAGCATTTAACAGTGGCCAGCGCAGTGATCACGTGCTATTTCTGGCAGACTACAAAAGAAACAGTGTAACATTTTAGTATGTTTTCATACATCCTAAGTAATCGTAGTGGGCTTTGAAGAGCTTCACAGTGGCACATATATTTTGTCGAACATTTCAATCAGCGACACTACTCCGTTGATTCTTTTGACTATATTGTCATCCCGCGGGCCGCCTTGTGTACACTATAATGTTTACTCCGCGGGCCGCATGCAACAACTCCGTGGCTCCGCATTTAGCACGCAGTAGCATTTGGCCAGCGGCCACAAGTCACTGGCCTAGGTTTTAGGACTAAAATCTAGGCCAGTGACCAGTTCCAATTTATCAATGCGGATAGGCTGCAGGAATTGCGATGGGCTCAGTCACTGCATTTTGAAGGTGGGTGGAATTAAAGAGTTGGGATTTTGGGGTTCGGTCTATCTTCAGTATTCAGAATTACTGTATATCAATAATATGTTTGTGTACTAAATGGGTGTTAGATGTTAGTGTAGATGATTGGAGGATGGGTCACATTCGAGTACACAAGATTGTTAGATCGCTCCCTAAGATGTGTAGATATTTATTGGCATAGACGTGTCTTTATCTGTAGTTTTTCTCATGCAAAGCTCGACAATTCAGCTATTAATTTATCATTCATTTCCGCCCAAACAAATCTGAAAGATAAACAAGTCTAGACTCATTGTAACAACTTGTTGACAGGCGGCAGATGGCGGGTGGCACATGTACACGATGAGCTACAATGGGTCTTACGTGGCTGTCTACTCAGACAATGTATTTGCTCAGGGAATGGCGCGACAGGTAAAAAGTCACTAGCCGGATTAGTTTGTTTTTCTATTCGCTAGGTGGCGGGAGTGTCCAGTGAGTCTCCGAATAGAAGGACAATAAAAAGCTGGCAACAAGACATGTGATGTAATTGGCTCAGTATGTTATTTTGTTTGTAATGTTAAATCTAAAATGCCATTCACGCTTTGGTAGACACAAAACAAAGATTAAACAATATTCCACATGCAAAAACCCCAGATGGCAATAATGATTGAACACACAGTTTCTAACTATGTGAAAACAGCCCTATTTATAAATTTTGTTCCGACGGCTAGCAGCATAGGCTGATTCAGGGGGGCCTGAATGCGCGTACCCTTGGAATTTGGCGTGCCCGGAGACTTTTTTAAATGGGTCCACCTAACTGTGCCCCCTCCCCCAGACCCCTGAAAATGTGCCCCCATTCAGCAGGTTACAATAAGCTGAAGTTCCTGGCGCGTCAGCGAAATGTTTACAACAGCACCCCCACACCCCCACCCCCACCCCCACCCCCACCCCCCGTCTTCCGATGTCACCAATCAAGCCCGAGACAGCGGAGAAGGTGAAGTGACGGTGACGGTGACGGTGACGGTGACGGTGACGGCGACGGCGGCACAACATCGTCATATGTTTTATCACCAGTGGATGTTTTTGTGCCCACCCCTAGACTACCCTCTCTGGATCCGCCCCTGAGCAGTTACACAATCAATCAATAATTCCATTTATTTATAAGTATTTGTGAGAATGAGTATGTTCATATATCAAAATATTATGTTCCGTCACGATATTTACTTAATGTTTTCTTACGTACCTTATAGCTCTTTTGTATCTGTTCAATATAGCGAACATAATCATTGTCTTCTTAGCATCAATAATGTATTATCTTTTTGGCAAGGTGAATGTTATTATATGTTTTGTTCAAATAGTTGTTCTCGCTGGTCATAATAACGTACGTGCATTCGTTGAACAGGGAAGACGATAATCACACAGTGCCCAATGACCATTGGGTCCTTCCTGTGCAAAGAATTCTTTGACGGCCACATGGATTCTGTGAGTGAATATTATATAACTGTGTCCCCGACTTAGCGATTAACAATAGCACTACTGTTTCTGATATGTTGACATGAATAATTAGCATATATAGAAAGATGTTTGGTTGATACTGGTGGACATATAGTAAAACACTCTGGAGACAGATTGTTGGTGCGAGAAGAGATCGACCCCAGTGGCCGACAGGTATTATGAGTGGGTGAGCTAGTGAGTGAGTGAGTGAGTGAGTGAGTGAGTGAGTGAGTGAGTGAGTGAGTGAGTGAGTGAGTGAGTGAGTGAGTGAGTGAGTGAGTGAGTGAGTGAGTGAGTTAGTGAGTGGGTGATTATGTGAGTGAATTAGTGTGTATGGTCAACAGGAAATATAGACTATGTATGGAGCGCAGTGGCGCAGTTGCAATAACATCTGATTCTCAATCGAGAGAACTCGGGTTCGAATTTTGTGCCGTGTCGAACGTTTGGCACGTTCGTTACTTTGCTCCGGTTCACTCAGCTGTACGAATGAGTACCTCACTATAGACATTGGCGGACATTTGTGTACGAATAATCTTATGATCATCACCATACCTGACAAGTCCTGTGAAACAAATCAGTATATATATAGTCATGGCAGACAAAAACCATAAATTATCAGTAAAAACCATAATCTTTACACGTAAATGCCCATTGACGCACGTAATAAAAAAACAAGTTTGTAAGTACAGATGCATAAGACAAACTGAATCTCTCAGGATAACACAAGTGTTTGTGGATAAATGTTCGCGCCTGCCTACATGCACTACGGGACACACGGCGCCCACGGGATCTGTAAATAAGTTCGCGCCTGCGCATAACACGAAAATGCGTTGGTGAATGCTCGTTCCGGGACACTGCACGAATTGTATATGAATTTTACCAGGCCCGGAAAAGCGCGCGAACCATAAGTTTGATGAGTGTGTCAATCGGCGAATTTACCGACAAAAATATAACGGACGCGATAAATTTGAAGACCTTGTTCTCGTACAACGAGCACCGACGTGCCTGTACAACAAATTGCATCACTCGGTGTCTGCCCACTTAGTAGCAGCGTTCACTGAACACGGCACTAAAATCAACATTACCAAAGAGTTTTATTTTGTTTTTTAAAACATAAAAAAAAACGATTGTTTATTGCGGCTCCTTGTACTGGCTAGACACAGGGAAAGATTGAATATGACAGAAAGGCAAGTTTAATGACAAAAAACAATACTTCTGGAGTAATTATAATATAGGGAGTATTTATACAACATAATAAAAAGGTGTTAATGTGTTCAACTGTCAACCTGTTTTTGCTGGACCTACATACCTATCTTTTCCCAACAGGTCGCCTTCTTCAAGACGGCACTTACTGCGTCCGACGTGATGACGCTCTACATCAACCGTGGCGCTTGCAGTCCGTAAAAGAGGCGACTGGCGTGTGACAGCAGCGACGTTCGAAATACCTACGTGACTGAATGCAAACAACACCATTGCCAGTGGCAAAACTGCAAGCTGTTAATAGTCACGAAATGATGGCACAATTTCCGGCCAACGTGTATATTTTGAACGTTTCGCGAAATAAAGTTACGTCCCTCTTCGCTCGCAAGACTGTTGTTAAACAAAAAGGTACCGCGAATAACGCTGTCTCCATGCGTCATGTCCGTGGACATGTTGTAATAGCTTTCAATAACACATGGATAGGCCTCCTAATCTTGGCCCGGTGATAGTTGCATTAAGTAGATATGACGCTGCTAAGGCTATATTTATTGACTATATTTTCATATTCAGCAGTACATTGTTACACATACTGATTTACAAATGTATTATATTTGTGGGGCCAAACTGATAATTCACACAACTTTATTATAATATTTGATATCACACCTGGTCGTGTTGCACATTCTCCACGCAGTTCGTGTTCAGCCATTTTAAAATATAAGTAATATCATAAATTATCTTAAACTTAATTCATATTCACCAGATGGCGTCACATTATATGTCCCCTGACAGGGACACTGCGTCTTGATGCCTTAAAAACAGTTCTTTTGAATATAGGCGGCAAAAACAAATGTCCACGCCTGGGGACGCGGGGACTCAGGAGGATATGAGACAGCCTAACATCACAAAGTCAACATATGTTATGAATATTAATGCATTGTGTTTATAACCTTTTATATTTTGTGAAATAATTATAAACATATAATATCAATAAAAAATAATTGAGCGAAAATGTACAAATCATAACAGTTTCGCTCTGCAGTCCAGCCACACACCGAAAAGAGATCAAGAATCCACATTCAAAGATCGATAACTACATACAAAGTAACCAGTTTAAAGTTTTTTTGTAGAATATATTGGCTGAAGGCCAAACATTTGTGTCGACAGTTGTGTCTGCCAAAATTTCAAAGGTGTTTTGTTTTATTTGCTGATGTTACAAACATATCATGTTCTGATAGGGGACTTAAATTAACTTGTTCTGGTGATAAATAATGGACTAGAACAACTCCAGGTGTGGTTTTCTGTTAATCGATTATCTCTTAATGTAATAAAAACTAATTACATGATTTTTGGAAATCGCAAGTTGACTGATGATATTTTCTGTAAAAGTGAATAAAGAAATAATCAATAGAGTAAAGTCCACAAACGATTTAGGTGTAATGATTGTTGACAAGTTAAACTGGAAAAATCATATTTTTTCAGTAAGATCTTAACTGCCAAAGAGTTGTGCTATTATGTACAGAGCCAGTTTCCTGATACCAAACGTGGTAGGCATGTTTTGTACTATTCTCTTTTCATGCCATATATTATATATTGTGCAGACGTTTGGGGTAACACATATGCTACACATGTTCATTGTTTAATTTTCTTACAGAAAAGTGTTATACGAATATTTTGTGGTGCCAAGAGACTTGATCATACAAACATACTATTTTACAATCTGCGTATTCTTACAGTGCCAGAATTAGTCAAATTAAAAACTGTTTAATGCTTAAGGCATTTCACTATTTGTTACCAATAAATGTACAACAGTTATTCAGAATATACGAGTCAGTTTATTTAACCAGACATAAATGTCAGTTTATACAAAACTATGCACGTATCAGTCAGAAGAGTATGCGTATTTCTGTTAAAGGGGTAAAACTTTGGAATTCCCTGGGCAGTTCAATGATTAGTGTAGAAATGTTCACCAGTTCAAAAAGCAGTACACACATAACATATTGAATAGCTATGTGTTAGAATCGTAACCTATTCTTGCAGATTACGTAACATCAACAAGACAAATTACATGACCGTTCAGCTGAATGCAAACACATTGCTTAGTGTTGTTCAAGAAATGTTCCGGTAGTTTAGTTGTTTTATCTAACTTAACATGATTATGCATGAAAATGGTGTTGTTGCACTTTGAAATGTTGTTCTTGCACTTTCGTTCTAAATATATTATGATGTTATAAAGCAATTAAATTGGTAAACATTATAAGTATTGCACTTCTTTTTACCCTTTTTTCAACAGTTTGTACACGTTGATATATGCATTGTATAAGTGATGTAAATATCTTGTTGTTGAAATAAATGTAATTAATTAATTCATTCATTTTAATTACTTTCCCAGCTGCGTGTAAATATTATCTCAGAGTGTCTCTGTCCAAAGCCTCACCCGAATTGAAGTCTTGTGTTTGAATAAGCAAACGCAAGCGTCACACGTATTTCATCTGAATGAATTTTATTAAATCACATAAATCGTTGTCGTCTCGTAATCGTCGTTGCCAGTCAACGTTCTCGTGGGATCAGAGGGTTTATATCTACTTGTCCACTTATAAGATGACGCAACGACGAGAAACACGACCGAGGAGTGGTTGTGTAGCGTAATTGTCTAGTTAATTAAGCAATATTGATGTATGTTTTGTATAATCGTGAAATCCAGTCGTTCACTGTCTTATTGAGACAAATATCCTTAGTCAATTAAGTTACACCATGGGAACCAGACTCATTATCGGCACGCCCACTAAACCAGAAAGTAGACCAGATCGGGCACATTTATCGATAACTAACTGGGCTACCCGGCGTTGCCCGGGGGAAAAGGCAGTCATATACATCCTGAAGTCATTAGCACTGAAATATAAAAAGTAGTGTTGACATAATTATGAACACTGAAAATAGTCCAAACCTCAAATGCCCAACATTTGAGTTCCAGACACTCCAAACACATCCCAAATGTTTCCAGCCTGCCCGCATTAATAAATTATAACTGGTCACTGGCCTAGTTGTTAGGACAGCCGTTTTCCAGAAATCATAACCAGCCACAGGCAGCTGTGTTACGCTTCCGCGATTGTGTAACGTTAATAACATTCTCCACCCCTCGGACGAATTTTAAAAATGTATAAATCTATGGACCATCTCAATGGGCCCAGTAGATCACATGCAAAATTAAAGCCCGATACATGCAAACCTGACGGAGATGTGGGTGTACATACAGACAGCCAACGAAGTGTTTTATTATACACAAACGGTTTACTTTTGGGGGGCAAATAATATTATATATGTGTAAGAAGCTGAAGAGGCTTACAGGGACACTAATGACAAATAAACAGTGCATGTCTGACGCATCGAAAGAATATTGACAAACACGTAGACATAACACGTAGACATAACACGTAGACATAACATGTAGACATAACATGTAGACATAGATTTAACAAGATTTAACAAGATTGCCATCCAGAAAATTACTCTGGATGGCAGGTGGACAAGGAAGCCTTTTGGCTTATCGAGAGTCCAATACTTTTTATCTACATGTATCCCGCCTTTTTAAGGTGTGTGTCGATTTTATTTTTAAACATATTCACGCTACTAGCACCAACACAATCAGGAGATAATCTGTTCCATTCATTTACAGTCCTTTGTGAGAATGAGAACTTTCTTATATCTAATCTACACTGCTCCTTTACTAATGTAGCTTCATGTCCTCTGGTCCTTCTATTTTTCTTAACTGAGAAAAAAAAATTTCTATCAATATTTTCATAACCATTCAATATTTTAAACACTTCTATGTGATCTCCTCTCAATCTCCTGGTCTCTAATGTTGTTAAACCACATTCTTTTAGGCGTATTTCGTAACTAAGATCCCTCAGATTTGGTATCATTTTAGTCGCTCTCCTCTGTACTCTTTCTAGCATATCTATGTCCTTCTTGCGATATGGCCTCCATGCTTGTATACAATATTCTAAATGAGGCCTCACTATTGTTTTGTACAGCGGTACTATTAATTCTTTTTTCTTATACGCTATATTTCGCCTAATTAATCCAAGGATTTGATTTCCCTTTGACGCTGCAATTCCGCACTGCTCTGAAACCTTCATATCAGCACTAATGGTTAACCCCAAGTCCTTTTCTTTTACAGTAGTACTTAGAACAGTACCCCCATTTTATATTTTACCTCTTCATTCCCATGACCTGTGTGGAGGCATTTACATTTCCCAAAATTGAACAGCATTTGCCACTTTTCAGACCATTTGATCAACCTGTCAAGATCATCTTGTAAATGCTGTCTATCTCCATCACTTTTAATCCTTCTAAACACTTTTGTATCATCCGCAAATTTCAACACCTTGCTTGTTATTTCATCATCCAAATCGTTGATATATATTAAGAATAATATAGGTCCTAGTACTGATCCCTGTGGTACCCCACTCAATACCGATTTCCAGTTTGAAGCCTCCCCATCAACTACTACACGTTGTCTTCTGTCATTCAGCCATTTTTCTATCCAGTTTATTATACCATTTCCTATGCCATGGGCCTTTAGCTTAAGGAGTAATCTTTGATGTGGTACTTTGTCGAAAGCTTTTTGAAAATCTAAATAGATGATATCTACTGGTGATCCCTCATCTACCCACCTAGTGATGTCTTCCAAAAACATAACATATTTGTTAAGCATGACCTCGCTTTTAAAAACCCATGTTGAGATGGGTTTATCAAGTTATGTTTAACAAGAAAATCCACCATGTGATCTTTAATTAGTCTTTCTAATAATTTACAAATCACCGATGTTAAACTAACTGGTCTATAATTATTTGACTTGTTTCTCGAACCTTTTTTAAATAACGGTATAATGTTTGCTTCTTTCCATTCTAAAGGAACCACTCCCTCTTCTAATGACAAATTGAAAACTGTTGCAAGCGGTACGCTAATTTGTTCTACAATTTCCAATAGTAGTTTGGGCGGAATACCATCCACTCCAGGTGATTTATTATCCTTCATAGCCCTTATTTTCTTAGCTACCATTTCCGAGGTTACAACTAACTGTCCTAAATAGTCTGAATCTGCCCCCTTGAACTTAGCCTCTGGTACTGGCAATGAACTAGTGTCTTCTCTGGTAAACACTGAACTAAAATACTCATTCAGGTCTTCTGCCATTAAGAATCCTTCTGATATTATATTTGCAGCACTATCTTCTAGAGGACCAACCTTATCCTGAACTTTCTGTTTGCTTCGAATATATGCATAAAAACTCTTACTGTCATGTTTTATATTACTAGCAAATTTTTTTTCATAGCTTCTCTTTGAATTTCTAATTTCAGCTGTAGCTTGATTAAGTGCTTCTTTATAACTGTTGTAGTCTTCATCATTTCCAGTACATCTATATGACTTCCACATCTTTTGTTTATACTTAATTTTTCTAATGGCTTCTTTCGATAAGTGTTTCTTTTTAGACCGTTTCCCTTGTTTTTTGAAAGGTACAAATTTATCGACTATGCACATAACATGTAGACAAAACATGTAGACAAAACATGTAGACATAACATGTAGACAAAACATGTAGACATAAAATGCGATAAAAAGCAAAAGCCGATGTTTGTTTACAGCTGAACATTCTTCAGCATAGTTCCATTGTGTAACAACAATTTCTTATTGACATATCCAAGACGATAATTACCTTGTGTAGCCTTTCGTCGGCGTATCGATGACGCTAACGTACACGTGAGCGAGATCGTTCTTGTCCTCGCCTCGATTGATTGGTAGTTGTGTCTTTCTTATCCAGATGTGTTGGTGTTCTGATATCCAACTTACCTACACTTTCATTGTTGTGTCTTACTATTTACAACGACTGGCAGAAATTTTCATCCTTTGAATGACGCTTTCACGTCAATTTCGCACAGTTTCGTGCGTCAACACAAGTTAAGTAAAACGTCCACAAATAATAAATTTACGTTATGAACAATCGATTTACGTCCGTGCAACTCTCAAAGCGAGCCATCGAACCGTTTAGATAGAAACCTGAATATGTGGAGAATTTCGAGAAAAAACAAGCATGTTCTTTTTCTTCCAAGGGATCGTAGATTAATCCCTGAAACATTAATATATCAGCACACACACACACACACACACACACACACACACACACACACACACACACACACACACACACACACACACACACACACACACACACACACACACACACACGCACACACACACACGCACACACGCACGTACGCACACACACACACACACACACACACACAAACTCAGTCACGCACGCACTCACTCACTCACTCACTGACGCACACACATACACACACACACAAGTTTGAAAAACAACAGATTCGGCGTTAGTTGCAACAAATTCATTCAAAAATGTGTTTGCTTTATAAACTTACAATGGTTTGGTGGTTTCTATAAATATGCTCAATGTATCGTGTTACATGTTGTTTTGGGAAGCGCTATGAGTAATTATCAGAACATAATAAATATAATATGAGAACAATAGAGCAACACTCGAGAGTCGTTATCTCGTGATTTGTAATGCGACACGGTGGTGGTGGCGGTGGTCACACGGTGAAATTCTAAAATAGCGCCAGTCATTGTGGTCACGTGACCTGCCTCCTGGCGGAATGTAATGGACCTAGTGCCGCCTGGTGGAATGTAGTGGAGGTTGTGCCTCCTGCGACAAGGTGGGACATGATGGGTATGCAGTGGTAATTAAGGAGTAATTGGTGGCAATGAGGTATTCATTTAAAGCGGTGTGTGTGTATGAATGCGCGTGTATGAAAGAACGAAAAGTATACGAGTGCACACGAATGTTATTGACTAAACATACAAGTGTACCTGTTAGCATATGCATGCGTGTGTGATTTCATGCACGAAACCGTATTTTATTAACTAAAGACAAGTGGATGATGTGACATGATTTGCGGGTTATTTTTTACAACCACGCCAGTGGTCGTGAGCTTACGGGTCATTACGACCGTACCAGTGGCTCGCATGGTGCTAAGACGTACGGGTGACCGAACACCGCGGCAGAGGTCGTCAGCTTACGGGTGTCTGACCACCACTCGAACGATGATGATGACGATGATACCTGCTTGTTAATGAAACACGGCACATGTATGATATGACAACCACACCACCGGTCCTATGATGACCTTGTTATCGAGAGCGAAACAGTAGTAAACATAGTGCCGAAACATACCCATCTTATCTCAATTGTTTAAGCTAATCAAATACACGGCAATCGTTTGCTACCAGATCAGAGTCGAAACCGTTCACGAAATCCGTCAGCGGAAATCCGTGACAGCGAAACATGAGATAAGCAACACAGTATTGTTCGCAAACGTTAGACAGATGACTCTGAAGTCTCTTGGAATTATGAGTCCATTCTACATAATGTTTATTCATGAATCGGTGGAACTCAACGTACCGTGGGGCCAAGCCGTACGAGCAGAAGTATTCATCGTGACCTTTGTCGTCCAGGAACAGCGCTTTCCAACGTTCTTCTGGTTTCTTGGTGTCGTGCGTTTTGCACTCGAAGGCGGTGGGGAAAGCGTCCATCGTTAGCGCGAGTAGTCTGTCTTTGGGTACGATAGCGCGAACGATGGCTCGGTGTGCGGGTCCAGGGCGAGTAGGCGAGCAATCTGCAGGGTCTCCAATTGAAGTCGTAGATAACTTTGCGATACTTGCCGATCTCCAGCACGGTCTCGAACTCGGCGTAGGCGACGACGTTCACAGTGGTCTTCAGTGCATCGCGGAAATGAATCTCAATACAAAAAGTACTTCATTAAACAAACTTGGGGTATTTCACACAAATCATGCGTTCAATGATTCGTTGTAGGGGATAAGATAACCATGTTCTATTGGGAAAAAACATATCACTTACTGGTAGGCGATTATGTCGATGGATTTCACAGCAAATGGGACAGCGCAATTGTCACATATATTTCTATAATTACTTACTTACTTACTTAGGTACTTACTTACTTACTTACTTAGTCCCTTAACCGACTTTGTCGTCGGCGCACATAAGCTGCAGTTGTGATATTTCGCCATTATTGTCTGTTCATGGCTAATTTAGCATTTTTTAATTGATCAGGCATGCAAAATCAGGTTATTTGTGTACGGCTGGTATTGATCATGAAGCACGCAATGTATGATTCTCAAGTAAAAATACATTCCATAGCCTCGCTCTTAAAAAGAAACACCCGCTCGGACTTGAACTGCCCTGTGTAGCCTTCGATACCAAGAACATTCCTGTATCTGGAAAAAAGCCAAACAGGGTCCTTAAAGTATTCTGATGCAGCCTGACCATTTTCTAGAAGTAGCCTGTCCAGTTGCTGCAATCTACAACAGCTCATTTCGGGGAGAAAAAGAACCACCAAAGCAAATGTAAACGGGTCTCAGACCAATGTCCTTAACTGCTGAACTCTGCAAAGAAATGAAAGCGTTCGTAGTGAAATGGGTCTGGGACGTTGTACAAAACAAAGTTGACCCGAACCAATATGGCGCTATTAAGAAATATTATAGGCCTACTAATGTTATTAATTATTAATGTTACGTAGCAATTGCTACTTTGCTACTTATAAGCTACATGTAAGTATGGTAATTTATTATGATACATTATTTAGTGTAGTAAGGATATGTAATATATACGGCGATTATTACCGGACATGCTAACAATTAGCTGTTGTGATTCAGACGTAAATGATATAAGAAATAGCCTCCACCCATAAATGCATGTATCAAATTAATTATTGACGTGGCTGAACAAAGCACACGAAAAAAGCGGTCAACCGGTTTTATTGTCACCTATAAAGCAGGCAGAGAAACCTCCACTCTCTCGACAAAGGCTTTCGGACCAGCTCATTGCGCCCCAGAAGGGATTTTATTGAGTAAGTATTACTGAACTTGTCACTAATACTATTTTGCAGATATATTGTTCGGTGATCATCGGCAGTATTACATAGTCACACAGCTTGCTTTGGAACAAGTGACACAATCTTTGCTAACTCATGTATGTGTACAGCAATGTGGTCATTCTTTTAACATTCCGATATTTCAGACAGTATAAACAATACACATGTTGCCACAATGCACAGATTATGCAGCTTTTAGCAAATGTATGGCAACGATTACTGAAAGACTTATTTATTCTTATAACGAACACGTTTTTATATTGTTCATCAAAACCAACTTCGAACATAAAACGTAACAACGTCTGCACTGTTGATGAGTCATTGTTACCTAGTCTACCTAAACAATGCACTCTTTTATTGATGTATTCAGAACGAATTGCTGAATATTAACTTTTGTAAAGTTCACATATAATGCACAGACATTACCAAAATACGCTGTAAATAGCTTATTTGTTACAGCAGTTGAATAAAAGTGGAATTTTTGACGTAACGTATTACTCTTGGCATACATAAGTCTCACTTTGGCTTGCATGTCAGACTTATCAGACAAGTTATTAGAAATGACATGTCCAAGATATTTACAAGAGGTGGCAATGTTTAACTTCTTTCCTCCTAGTGTAATTTCTTTAGAAAGATTTGACTTTCTAGATTCAAAGTACGTGACCAGGGATTTATCCGCATCCATTGTCATGCTCACATCCATATGAGTAACACATGTCTAGTAGTGTTTGTAGTCCTTTAGCAGAAGGTGCAAACAGAAGTAGATCATCGGCGTATATAAAGTGATTAACAACCATATTACCAAGACTACAACCGATTTGTTTTTTTTTGTGCAGTTGTATATTCAGGTTATCCATATAAATGTTAAAAAGTAAAGGGGATAACTTCCCACCTTGCTAAAAACCATTGCCTACCCAGAAGAAGTCCGAGTAGGTATTTCCCCATCGTCTGCATACAAAATGATTATTGAATTCATTGCTGAGTACTCTTAAGATATATTTCGGTACATTTCGTTGTTCTAGTTTCGTTAAAAGTTTATATCGGTTGACACGATCAAGCGCCTTTGATGCATCTAAAAACGCGACATGCGTAGCTGAACCATGTTCAGTTTAGAACCTTAATAATGCACACACATAACTCCGTTCCATGTTTAGGCTTAAAGCCAAATTGATTAGGAGTGATTTCCAAGTACATTTCCATTGTATTAAAAAGAACAGTGTATATTATCTTTGAAAATATGTTCGATAGACATATTGGCCTATAATTCCCTTTGTCGTTTACACGTCTATTCTTGTCTTTAATAATTGGTACAATAACAGACTGTGAAATTTCTTTTGGTAAATAACTATGCACAAGAATCGAAGACACAAGGATAGACAAAAGCTCAGCGAGTTGAGAATCAGCGAACTTAATATGTTCTGCATTGATATCGTCTAGTATTTAGATTAATAAATATTTGAGCATACGTAACCACCAGAATCTTTCTGCTGCAGCTTCTGGTACCGGCGAACTCCCGGTGAAGATGGGTCCATGGGACTGGTGCACAACGGCAACTGCGTGCTGAGTCCATCCTTTTCGTTAATATCCAGCCGCGGACACAACTGAGGCCAGCTGCTTACTGAAGACGACACCTTAGCGGTGAGCTATTTACTAACACTTGTTGTTTCAAGGTGAGTCATTGGCTGTAATTTCATATGAGTCAGGCCAAATTAACTACCACGCAAAATACTTAATTACTACGATATTTCGATTATTCTAGGCTACATAAAGCATACGTAGATACGTCGAGGACGGTTTGCGTAATTTTGAACGTTCGCACAAACCCTTAACCCATGGGAAATTTTAAAAAGCGTTGCGGATACGTCGTTGTGAATTTGATGAAACCCTGAAATGCAAAGCGGTAAGAACGAATAACTAACATAAACATTCTATAGTTTGATTGTCGTAGGATATTGTAATGCACAGGCTTATGGAAAGAAAATATTTAGTGGAGTTTAGTTTGCCAACATGGCTAAATCTCTTCTAAAAAGAGTGCTGATTACGAAAATTGCAGATGCCATTTCTTATTTTTATACCAGTAACGGGGCAAAATCCAAGTTGCTTCCAATAATCCAGAATATATATTTTGTGGTACAGATATTGACTTTACATTGTAGCAACTGACTTGTTGACAGGCGGAGGACGGCGAGTGGCACATGTACACGATAAGCTACAATGGGTCTTACGTGGCTGTCTACTTAGACAAGGAATTTGCTGACGGAGAAGCACTGACAGGTAGGATGTGCATACATCACGTGCGTGTATGGGGGGTGCGTGTGTGGGTGCGTGCGTGCGTGCGTGCGTAGGTGCGCGCTTGTGTGTGTTCTGTAGTTTCCACTTATCCACGCTACTATTATCATTTACGCTGTCATCAAATAGGTTGCATCATTAAAAGACTACGTACTTTATTGTCCTGTGTGGGAATAGTATGTCTTGGTATCTTACCAACATTGTTCTTTTCATATATAATGCTGAAATTTACCTTCTAGTTCTTCTATATTTGTTAAATACCAAAAACATAGTTCTGATTAATTCGATATCATTAAGTATTCAATTCAATTTCGGATAGGTATTCCCTTACTTACCTGATCGAACAGTTGGGCAGGATACATTGTAAGGAGACGTCTGTAGCTTGGTTTATGTTATGCATTGTCGTTGCCCATAATAAGATTAGTGCATTCCTTGAGCAGGAAAGACGCTCATTACGCAATGCCCAATGACGATTGGGTCCTTCTTGTGCGCCGACTACCTTTGACGGCCATATGGACTCGGTAAGTGAACATACCCGATATATAGCGAATGAAATATCGCTGTGGCTTCGAAAGTAGTATTACGGAGACACGAATAGTAGCTTTAATAATACTTTATCAACATTATTACAAAGTAGTAATTGACGAGGGAAGGGTGTGATGGCGGGGAATGACAGAAGGAAACAGAAATGGTAGATAAATGGAACGAAGACATGACTGCACGGATGGAGGTCGAGCGATACTACGTTGCAGAGTAGGAAAGGATGGTGTTCCACAAAGAAGGGTAAGAGATTTATCATCCAACACCATCTGCGTGGTGTTGGATGATAAATTGTATTTTCAGCGCAACGTAAATCACCCTGGACGTATGTGATAACATGTAGTGTGTTAATATGTTATAATATACAATTTCAGCTATGAGTGTTGGGGCCTACGTAGCGCTACGCAGCGTACGGCTTATGAATATAATGTTTATTTCTTTATTTTACCTGCTGTTTTATTGCAGGTTTTTGTGTGTAACGCAGTCATGTCTGTTCTACTCCAAGGCAAATTGCTCAGTTGAAACAATAGAGAAGTTACCTTATACCTAACCGTGATTCAGTTTCAACTGTAAGTTTGAAAAGATGCGAAATTGTGGATAAAGCGCAGTGCGTCTCTTGGATTGTGATCATGTCACGCCTCAGTGATACTCCAGCATCGGGTGTGTTGAGTTGTCGCTAATCGTCAATTACTGTAAAATTAAAATGTTCCCAGTCTTGAAAATTTACCATTGTACTTAGATGTCTACATTACATCGTCGATAAAACGTGAACATTTTGAAATAACGTGAATAAAACTATAAGAAACGTATTCACCAATCATAGGCGTCGGAACGGGGGCTTTGATGTTGTGCCCCAAAATTTAGAGTGGAGGTCTTAGCCCCCCAATATTTCGTGAATTTTTAACAAGTTATTGGTGAGCGTCATCCTAGTTTCTACCACATAGCTGAACCAGCAACAATTCCTGGTTGATTCATGAACATCACTTGACAGCATGGACGTGGTGAGAGAAACTCTGGAAAATATCGAACGTCAGCGGGAAACATGTCCAACAGCACAGCTTCTCTCCTCCCCGTTTACCGTTTTCAGATGGCATGACCGTGAGCAGCGCGGAGTCCAGAAACTCCGGCTCAACCGCCCACCAATATTCCTAAGTCTGGATTATGTTGAAACCACTAGTGCAATACCAAGGTTTATACGAATAAAACAACAAAGTCCTGACTCGCTCAATAAATTTAAAATTTTAATAATAAACTCAAATATTTATAATAAACTTAACACAGATATTCATGAGGATCCAAATGAAAACTACAATATCCTCGATGAAATTGTTACTGCAGCTATGGATAAATTTATACCTATTAAAATAATTAAATTTAACAAGTATAAACATAAGAAAACTCCTTGGATTACCAATGGCATTATTGTGTCGATAAAATTTAGAAACAAATTGTATTCGAGAATGAAAACGACTCAACTAAATACAGAGCATTATCATGAACTTAAAACTGACTTACATACTTATAATACAATTTTTAAGAGTAATATTAGATTAGCAAAGCAAATGCATTATCAATCCAGTTTTGAAAAGCATAAGCATAGTGTTAAAAAGATGTGGTGTTTAATTAAAGAAAGTATTCAGAAAAGTCAAAAGAAAGACCAATTTCCAGATTTGTTCAAGGTCGATGGGAAAATGATTAGTGACAAATGCATTATTGCAAACAAATTTAACACGTTTTTTACTAATGCTGGTCCTACTCTAGCCTCTAAAACAACTACTAGTGGAGGTAAATCATACAAAGATTACCTGAAAAACTCGATATCTCACACCTTCAGATTTAATCCGATTGACATGGAAACTACTGTTAATATAATTAATCGTTTACCTCCAAAATCAACTTGTGGAAATGACGGTATTTCAACACAATTACTAAAATAAAAAAAAAATGATATCAGCAAAGCAGTCACTCTAATTATTAATCAATCAATAATAACTGGTATATTTCCAGACAAATTAAAAATTGCAAAAGTCATACCCCTTTTCAAAAAAGGTGATGTTTCTGACTTTAACAATTATCGTCCTATTTCTATCCTGCCAGTGATTTCAATTTTTTTTGAAAGGGTTGTGTTTGATCAAATCCACGATTACTTCCATTCTAAAGCGTTATACTACAATAGCCAATATGGGTTCAGAAAGAAACATTCTACTGAGCTTGCTGCACTCGAAATCATAGACAGAATTATACAAGAACGTGATAAATCGGTTACTCCAATAAATATATACCTTGATTTATCAAAAGCATTTGACACAATTGATCACAATATATTGGTACAAAAGTTAAATTACTATGGAATAAATGACAAGGCTCTGGACCTTTGTAAGAGTTATTTACAAAATCGTAAGCAGTATGTAGAAATTGAAAATGTTAAGTCTAAGGAAATAGTCATCAACACTGGTGTCCCTCAAGGTTCAATTTTAGGGCCGCTAGTATTTATTATATATATAAATGATATAGCACTTTCTAGTGACCTTTGCAAATTCATAACATATGCTGACGACACCACCCTCACTAGTACACTAAAAACATTTAATGATTCAGAAGGCCAAATGCGAAGTGAAAATATTAACAAAGAACTAACAAAGATTAGTAATTGGTTAAAAGCTAATAAATTGTCACTAAATGCCAACAAGACTAAATTCATGATTTTTCATATGCCTCAAAAGAAAATAGAATACCCTGTGTTACAAATAGATGGGGCACACATCGAATGTGTAAACGATTTCAATTTTTTAGGCATCACAATAAATAACCATTTAAACTGGCAGAGTCATACAAACAAAATAGCAAATAAAATCTCTAAAACAATAGGCATACTAAATAAACTTAAACATTTTTTACCACCTAATACATTATATATTATGTACAATGCTCTTATTCTCCCTCATATTAATTATGGCTTACTTTTATGGGGTCACCAGGCACATCGAATTTTCAAATTACAGAAAAAAGCAATACGAATAATATCCTTAAGTAAATATAATGCTCACACAAGTCCTATTTTTAAAAGACTTCAGTTGCTAAAGTTGGATGACATTTATAAAATCCAACAATAAAAATGTTACTATAAATTAATTAATAATCTTTTACCCTACTACTTCAATGTTTTTCCAAACACACACATCTATAATATTCATCAGCACTGCACACGTGAAAGAAATAATCTGTATATGTCCAGATTCAAACATGAATTTGCCAAAAAAATGCATTAGACATAACATAGTTGAGACAGTTAACAATACACCAAGTATTGTCATTAATAAAATTTACACCCACAGTCTGTATGATTTTTCAACATACACAAAAAACTTTTTTATATTAAATTATGAATCCTGTTGTCGTATTCATAATTGCTTTATATGTAATTCGTAATACGTATTGAAATGTATTCCTAAGTATCCATGTGTACGTCAATTTGTACAAGAGTACATTTAATCAGTCCTTGTGTATTTGTAATTATGTTGATACACTAGAATTATCAACTTTAAAACAAGGCATATGCTATTCTGATTTGTGACATGTAAATGTTGATGTTGATTATATTTATGGGGTGGCTCCTGTGCTAGCGATATTGTATATCTTAATGGGAGTCTCCCGACCTTATCTAGTACTCATGTTATTCATTGTGTATATATCGTATTTATAGGTCAAATAAACTGATTCTGAGTTCTGAGTTCTGATTATTCAACTCGTTCTGCCACCTAGACGAATGCATATCTTTCTATCCGTATTTAGGTTTACGTATCGCCGCTCTTCAGAACATCTCACTAGCGGGTACCTAACTGAACTAGAGATATATAGAGCGAAACACTTATGGATAAAATGTGTTACTGTTGTTAATAAAATTATAACTGAGCCGTAATAATACCCGAAAACATAGAATAGAGGTCGGTGAAATAAAATTATGTCTTCACTTGTCGTAGCTTCGGTCCCAGAGTACTCGCAGTCTTGAAGTAGGCAAAGCACATGCGCGCGCAGGCGCAATAGAGTGGCAATTATGCAGTTAGAATTATTAGTAAGGGTTTCAACAAAAAGATTCCTTGCAGATGGGTCCGAAAGCTTTAGTCTGCTGTGCAGATAGCCTTTGATTATGTAAAGCCTAATTTACTGAACATTCAAATTATATGAAAATAAACTGTTAAACATGGACCTTATTTGATAATTTTGTTCAGCAAGAACAAGTCCTGGCTGAACTATACAGTTATGGCAGTCCAGATCATGGCAAGGTTCCATCAGATTCTGCATCTGTTATGGTTACCTATCAGTACTTGACTTCATGCAGCAAACTCTTCAAATTCGGCTTTCTAAATTCATCATCTGAGGCCAAGATATTTGATGTGAATAACAGCGCTGTGATTTCAAGCATTGGTGTGGGATTTCGGTTCTTTATGGACTGGAGGGGAGAACTGACTGAGGAATGTGAGCACATTGCATTGCATATATAGCGTCAACCTGGGATGTTCATAACAAAATAAATTATTTTTGAGCACATTTATATATAAAATAGCCACCTGTTGTTTTGAAAATAATTAATTACCCCATGCCTACTATAAAGCCACTTAGCTACAGAATAATCTTAACCTGAATTAATAGTGGTTAACATCAAGCCATTATTACTGATGTGCCTATTTTCCACAATGACTGATATCAATATCTGAAAGAGACATACTAAATGTTCACATCTCGCCAGGAAAACAGAAAATAAACTTGGCTGCTTTGAACCAACATGAATAATCTGCAGTAGGATTTTATCTGGTAGGCATATATATATATATATATACTAATTGTGAAATATTGTGAATCGGCAAAGAAAAACCACCATGTGACTAAGCTGTGATGTTGTTTCTCATATCAATGTTTTTTCTTCAGGTAATGACTTTGGGGTCACTTCACCACGAGTGAAAAGGTTCATGTTCATGGCAGGTAAAACTGGTTTACTTAATAAATACTTTGGTTTAAACTACAGTATTTAGCATAGTGAACTCACTTGTGTGTTTTGAAGAAAGTAATGTTTTGGGGGATTTTTTATAACGCAATGCATCACTCTAATCAAGTTCAACCAGCACTCATCTGTCCAGCTTTTACTTAACCATGAGTCATGGCTTTCTTTGTGTCCAGCAATGTATCGAAAGCCCAATGTTACATTGTCTAATACTTGGTCGTGATTCATGGGCCACAGAAGTATAAAATACTATCATGCTTGAACAAAAACAGCAATTGCTATCCTTAAGGAATAGCTTTGTTGGAGTACACCTATACGTTGTGTACATTTATACAGTTATACATTTGTTGTTGCTGTAAAGGATTCTATCCCTCTGATAATTTTTTGATTTTGCGTAACAATTTCTGTTGTTGAAATGTAGTCATGTTTAAGCCACTGTCACAATCTTTACATTAAAAATGTCAGCCGAAGACAGCTGCCATCTCACACATTTAAATATGTATATTAATTTTAAGGTAACTGTTTGCTTTGTTATTTCAAATAAGAGTTGATATACTGTAACAAGCCACTATTGGCAAACATTAAAATTGTTTAATCATCAACTTAATCATGGAAAATACTTATAATAATTTGAAAGAAAGAAATTGTTGCCTTTCTTATATAATTTTTGGTATTTAAAAATAGGGCCTAAATGCGTGATATTTTACACAGTATTTTGATCATCATAAATTATGGTGCCGACTATTCATGGAATGATAAATTGCCTTTCAGATTTATGATTTGCTCCGGATCTGCCATTACTCTTTCAAGGCTTTCTGCAGGGAGGACTTGGATAGACATGCAGGCTACGTGTATTACATAGTGCCAATGAAGGTGAATGGCGGTGGAGTAGAGACGTTGTTCAGCCAGTTCAAGTTTGCAGTAGCAGGGAAGCTGACATCTCTAAATTACGAATGTGCCAAGAGATCTGTGATGCTGTGAAGAAACACCCATGGTCATCACAGTTCTGGAAAAGACTACAGAGATGAAACCCTTCACACACATGATATTCCTCTGAAAAAGAAACAGAAAAGGAAGTAGATAGTCATGCGCCATGGTCAGATGAAAATAAAAAACGTGTTTGATGACGTGAACATTGATAGATATGCTACATGAAATGGTGATGACCAGTTTATCATAAAGAAACACTGAAACTATTAATTTCAATGATAGAGTTTGTTTCCTTTTGTTCATTGATCCACACATTTTACCATTCTCTTTGTCTTGTTCTGCCACCTTGGCCACCTCCTCTTTCCTGTGAAATCATGTTTCCAGGCACCTTGCACTTCTATGTCTGTTGTCTGCTGTCTTGCCTCCTCTACCTTTTGACATCCTAGTGCCATCATGGACAGCCACACAAGCTAGACGGTTTATCTCGGAGACTGCAACCTCCTCTATTGCCACTACCTTTCTTCTTTGCGGCCCTCTGGTATTCCCCAGCAATGAAGCCACCTATCATGGCATGGGTATTCTTTCGAATTAATATTTAAGCAAGTCCCTGTCAAGATTGTGATTTTAAGAACTTAACATAGGTTGGTAGCGTCTATGAAAGACTGCATTTAGTGTTTCAATGTAAAGCTATGGTTGGCTGACTCGTGTTAGGGTTGCCCTGTAGGCCATTGGTGATTATCCAGTGGTTACGCAATGATGTGAAGGAAGTGGAATGGTGGCCTAAGGTCAGATTTTAAAGAACCGGGCAAATATCATTATAGTTAGGGTAGACAGGGAGGATTGTCGAATACAACGTGTCATATTTATAACACGATTGGCCGTTCCATGTGAATAGATTATGGTGATACGGACGTAAGTTTAAATGGAATAATATTATGGCGTATAGTGATGTCATTATAATGAAGATTTTATACTTGTTGATTTAGAGTATCACCTATTGGATGGTGTTGAAATTGTTACAATGGCGTCAGCATCAGCAGGGATCATATGACTGATGCTAGGTATAGGGTAGAGGTACTGAGATTTGAAGGTAGAATAGAACAGACGAGTCCAGAACCCGACAGAGCAAAGACATGTAATCTGGTCTCTTCTGTGGAGAGAAACCATTATGGCGCGGTTTTCCAACACGAAATCTTTATACCCAGCGGTGGCTTTGACGTTACATTTCTCAATGCATATATATATATAGAGTAGAAAAAATACCGGAGGTGTGTGGAAAATATATATATATTATGAGTGAATGATAGATTAGAGGTATTGGCTTAAACATCTGGTTTTTACATTGTTATAATTGTGCCAAAGGGTGTGGTAAATACTAAATAAATATGGTCAGCGTAATGATACTGGTATCTCGAGATTTATGCGGGGTGGCGAATTATCGCTCTGTTATGTGAACGTTAGGTAGTAACAAGAAGCGAACATTGGTTGTATTACGGTGTCACAGATAATGGTTATTGGTGTATAGTTTGTTGGGACTTAGAATATGTAAGGTGGTGGGGTTGTTATTACTAATGGGATATTGGGTCCGGATATGTATATATATCTATGGCGAACATTAGCTACACATGTTTGTGTGTAGGTACTATGATTGTATGTGGTGTCGATGAAAAAACATATGATATGAAGGGTGTAGCTTACACACCAAGGAATAAGAATATTTTATTATTATAGTTATCATTTATTGTAGTGTCGGGGCGGGGTGAAGTCTGGAAAAATGCACTTGAGGGCGGTAGACGCCGAGTAACACCTCGTGTAACAACAGTGCGAGAGTAGACGGCTTACGCGACAATGGAGAATTCATACCCGAAGAGGGAATTCCCGATGAACCGAGCGAGAACTACTTCGCTCGACTACTGAGGGACAAATTATCCTCAAGTTGACGGTGATGACGAAATGTGGTATCGTTCATTATAAACATTATGTTCTCGCATCTCTACATTGCGAGTGCCACGCAGACAGCCGTAGGGTGTTGAACTTTTGTGCCTATATGGCGATTATGTTATATAATCTTTTGGTGAAATAGTATAGAATTGAAGAACCGGTCAATCCTTGTGTACCTATGAAATGTTATGACAGAGATGTACGTACGTAAGACTTTATATGATAAGAGGTTAGGGAGGCTGACTAGTCTTCCTTGAGGAATCGCTGTATTTTGTTTTGTTTTTTGGAAGATGGGTCAATAAACTTGGAAAATTCTTTAGTTGTGTATAAGTACTTCCCTTCTGATATATCTCTGAACCCGGATATTTATTAGCAAGGCCGTTTCACCTGGCGGTTCTTGACACTCCCTCAGATTGTCCACATTCACGCCTGGTTTGCTGATTACACGAACTCCCATGAATCCATTCTGCAGTTTACTGGTCTGAATATTCTTGATTATTACCTGGAATGAACAATTAGTAAGTTATTTTTTCACTGTTAAGTGAAAAGAAGTCGGGGCTCCCTACTACTGTTTCAATGCTCAATATAACTATTTCAGCCATAATCTTGTTGTAAATTAATAAATTGTTGAACCCCAAAATACCACATAATTCAAGATACTCCATAACCCTGGCAAAAATGTTAAGCTATAAATCTATGAATGGTGGGTCCACTAGCCTGCCTTCACAGTTTTATCCCCATACATAAACAAGTGACAGAAATTTGCAAAACCAAGCCAACCTCAACATACAGACAATCTATGACAAACCCCTGTATGTCTTGTTTATGTTTTGTTAGGGGGTGTTTTTCGACATGCAGCTATCACATCAAACTTCCAATGCACCCCCTCTGGAGACTACCAAAACTATTCCAATAGCTCCCTCATTGAGGCTAAAAAACACTGCACCCCTTCGGCTCCTAAACGACTTCAATTGCCCCTCCTCTGAGGCTTCCAAAACACTTACTGTATCTCCATGAGGCTACCAAGAAACAAACCTTCTACTGTATCCCCCGTGTGGTTACCAATAAACCTCCGACTTGAGGCTTCCAAATAACGAATGTACATGTACATATAGATATACTTTGTCCAAAAGCTCAGATTTATAATGTAGGAGTGCATTCCTACATCATGGTTTATTTTTGGTGGGTGTTCCCAAATAACCCTCAAATGCGTACCCCTTTAAGCGTCCAACTGCATCTCCTGGAGGAGGCTCCCAAACAAGTGCAAACTACACCTCCAACTACACATACACTGTTCAGACCTCCAACTGCACCCCCTTGATACCCCCAACTGCACCCCCTTTGAGAACTCCCATTGCACCCCTTTGAGGTTTTGAAGAAAAAAAACCATTCGACACCAAGACAGAGTCTACCTACAGCAGCTGGTCATATCACATGTATTTGCAGGTGGTGCAGTAAATCATTAATATCTACACCATTTGACAGGTCTATGTTGTTTCGCTCTGATCTCAGCCGAACCACGACCTACTGTTAGTAACACAACAATGGAACCATTGAATTGTATGTAATCTGCCAGAATTGTTTAATTGTAATCAGTTCATATATCGTTGATTGACATCACCGCAATAATTGGTTTGTGATTTATTTTAATATTTTTAATTTTCAATTTTGTGTTCACTGCTTTACTTAACTTAAGTCAGAGCTATGTGCATACTGAATGCAGTGAAGCAACAAAGAATTATTGTCTTCGAGGGGCAGCGTCTTTTAAAATCAGAAACCATTACTTAAAATTCTCCTACAGCAAACACTTGTACTAACAGCTGTTACCATTTCAGTAGGTTGACTCAATTGAGACTTCTTGCTTACTTCTTCTGCAAAAAATTGTCTACTGTTTTCCAGGACATTTCATAGAACTACCGGCAGTGTGGACATTGCTTTAATGAGCCAAACATGAGCTCCAGGTCAATCTACCCTATGTAGTGTTTATACAAACCTATACTGTAGTCTCTTTTAGAGTTTATTTTATTTTGTTATTTTCCTGAATTACTTATAAATTGGTTTAATGGAATAGTGGTCATATTTCTGAGTTTATAGGTAAGCATGACAAAGCTACGAAGCATTACAAACAAAAATTCATTTAATTATTTCAAACGAAACACATTTGCGTGGGCAACGCTACCGGTTATATTGAAGAGGGTACGGTAGGCCAACTAATTAAACCATGCCCCATGTCGCTCCAAATGTAGATAAGCCATTAGCCACAGCCTCTCTTTACATTTCTGCTCATCGAAATGGTAAATATTGACCACGCTCGTTTGTTTACATTTTGTTTTCCCGCCTCCTTCCCTTCTGCACCTGAGTTTAGCATGATTCCATGTTGGGCTGATTTAATATTTTTAAAGGACATTTTGTGTGATTCCCTTTTGCTTCTAATATCAGCATTAACTTACGCGTACTGACTCTTTCTTGTGCTTCGACCAGATCTTCAACTCATTCCGGATTTATTTGTCAAGCGTTCTGAGGAAGGGGAGGTACTCGAGTCGAAGTATGTACAGCCCACCACGATCCCGGCAACGCTGCTCCACTGGGATGCTTGGTGACAACTTGCTTTTGTCGATAATGATGAGTTGGCATAGCACCCTATATAATCGCCAAGCCCGTTCCCGTGTTTTTGGCTTTGCCGCATGGTTTTGCCTCCTCAATACGCGAAACATATCCCTCAGGCATCCCCCAGCGAGCACTTGCAAACCGGCATCTGGCTGATCTGGTAGTTCGTTCGATTTGCCAAAATGCATCCGCTAGGGTGACTTTGATGCGGCACTGCCACCAACAGCGTCAGGAACACCAAACAAAAAGTCGCTGGTGTGTTCGGCGACCGTTTGCATAATTGCATGGCCATGTTGCTCTACCACTGACACGGTGATGTCTTGGCTTAAGCTCTCAATCAAGTTACATAACTTGTTTGACTTCCTCTGAAGCTTTCTCATACCAGACCCTTTGGAAATAAATGGATTTTTCTGCTACTTTCTTGTATTTGACTGTTAAATGACCATGAATTTGGTGTAGCTGGTCTAAAATGTCGTTTAATGCAGACGTTTTAATTGTTTCCCAGCAACGGGATCGATCAGGAAAATACGCCAAATGTCCTTCATCTTCCGATGTAATAATTAGATGATTTTGTAAATCAAAAATGATTACGTTTCACCGTATGTTGACATTACATTCGCCATCGCCGGACGCTGACAGACAGTTTGTTTACTTGTATTTATGTCGTCTGCAAAGTGGTTGGAGTCTAAATAGCATGAAAACAAGAACTTATGAAGTACGCATGTCTGAAACCTACGCAAATTAGAATTTACGATCCTATCGGTAGATGGGCGAACTTTGTCGACGAAACAAGTTGGTTCGCTGGTGTGTAAAAGATCGCAAACAACATGATTGCAGATATGTGTCAAGGTTCTTGTAGGGGTTATTATCGGGAAACCACGCATGTGCTAGAATAATAGAAGGTATAATCTTTCAAACGGTACCAATATTTTTGGGATCGGATGAACCGTAAGTTTGCTAACGACCGCTGAATTGAGTGATTTTGGACATGTCCCGTGTTGTTAATTTTTCGCTCGCTTGTCTATTTTTGGTGATACAGTATTACGTCATTCACACCTGTCTGTAAGTAACGACCCTTATAACCACAACCCCACTTTATCAGAGCCTGTGTTGCTGCGTCGTTTGTGTTATATTTTAAATGTTTATACACAATTAATTTCAAAAGCTAGGTAAATGAAACGATAACCAGATAGTCACTTGTCTTTGCAATGACAACTGGTTAAGAACACTTCTATCCGTATCTAACATTCTGGTGCAACAAGAACCTTGTATGAAAATACATACAATGCCATAAAAACCACACCTTTCAAGATATTAAAATAATGTTCACATGTGTGTGAAGCCTAACACTTCAACTATATTCTAACAAATAGTTATGCTCCTGGGAGATATATTAATGACTTTATTATGTTTTGTGTGGCTACCCCTTTATCCATATCATAGAAACATATTTTTGTTGTGGAATTGGGGAGAATGTTAAAAAGAGTGATTTCACACAAAAAGCTGTGCGTGTTACAATGCGATCACCTACTATCCATCTCTTAGGATGTAAGCCTTGCTAACATCACTATGAGCATTCGTCCCTAAAATGCATTGGTGGCTCAAATGTGGGGTTCTGTGTCATGGCCTAACTGAGCCCCATTAATGAAATGAGGCACACGTTTAACGAAGTGATCTCGATTAATTGTGGTTATAAAGTTGTCATTAAACTGCTGTGTAAGGAGAGCCTTTCTAAAACCTAACACCTTTTGTGTTCGAATTGCCTTTTACGAACATTGTGGTTATAAAGTTGTCATTAAACTGCAGTGTAAGGAGAGCTTCTCTAAAACGTAACAC
The DNA here is from genome assembly GCA_020002185.1 of Paraescarpia echinospica. Taxonomy (NCBI): domain Eukaryota; kingdom Metazoa; phylum Annelida; class Polychaeta; order Sabellida; family Siboglinidae; genus Paraescarpia; species Paraescarpia echinospica. Next base: position 76,297,731 of record CM034532.1, on the reverse strand, counting down.
CTTTTGTGTTTGTTATGCCTTTTACGAACATTGTCACATGCATTAAACGCAACTCTATAAATGTTTATGCGAAGATAATCTGAATTTTCGTCGCGGCTTTGATTTGGGGCATGTTACGATGTGGATCATTCTTCTCTTTCTAGGCAGTGACCCCAAGGGCGCCCCATACATCAGTACGCGTGGTGACCGACAGATACACTTGGCGGCGCCGCATCATCGAATCACAAAAGCAGTCGTCCGATTAAGTAGTCACCCGTCATTAACATATAAAGCAGACATATAAACCCATTCAACCACATTTTGGAAACAGCGTTGAACTACCAGAATCGCTACTTCAAAAAGGCACTGTATCAACAAAGTAAAGTATAACATTTATATTGTATGAATATTATACAACGTTAATACACACAAAAAACGATTCACCCCTGTGTGTACGTAAAGATAATTATAGTGTTTGCAGTATTTTGAGCGATGTACATCATATCTTAAAACATGTATTATTGATTGTGTTAAAAATGTGACGACTTTGTTTGGTTTGCAATTATCTAACTACCGTACGAAACACTACGTGTTCAAGTGTGACTGAGATGTATTTAAAGTCAGGGAATTGTGTAGGTCTCTGGATTCAATCGTTTCAGTATTGAGGAATGAGTCACTAGAAAACATCATCATCAATTGATTGAAGAATATATCCACGTGACACACAAAAACAGGTACCCAAACGCACATATATACACACGCACGGGCGAGTACACGGACTCACGCACGCACGCACGCACGCACACACACACACACACACACACACACACATTTTACTCGCCGTAGCTTACAACCTAAACAAAGCTTCACGTTGGTGAATTCGCACCACATATCAATGTGTTGAGGAGACGATATGTCTCCTTCAGCGCTTCAGTGACGTTGTATAAATGGTAAACGAGTCTAATATGTTACTCTGCAGCAGGCTGATTATTTATCAGTTATTTAACAAGCGATATGGTAGAATGTATGAACGTAATATAATTTTTCGGAGAAGAATTATTTATATTGGTCAGCCAGCTGTCATTGAGATCTTTACATTTCATCGGGATTACCGTTAACTATGTCATTTATTGGTCTATTATCTGATTTGTTTTGGAACTGATGTATAGAACTTGGACCCTCTTGTAACGATGAAGGCAACGCTGCTTCTATTAACGCTGTTGGCGCACTGTCTGTTTGTGGGTAAGTTATTGAATCATGTGTTTAAAGAACATACACATTTATTGTATCAGGTGTTAAAAGATCAGATTCATTTATGCATGATCCATTCTGTGTAAACGCTACTATGTATACGATTATTTCTAGTTCTTTGGGCTGTTCTTACAATGTTGTAACCTATTGCACGAGTAAAATGAATTGACAACAATAGAAGACATGGCACCTTTTGTATACCGTACAAGTTACATTGCTAAATTACTGTTCAAGTAATATTGGGTAGACGTGTGGAATATACCCAGTCGTACGGGTTGATTAGAACTACAATTGTTCTGCCAGTATCTGTTCTACGATTGACGTCCGACTGTATTAACCAGCTTCATTTATTTGCATGTTTGCGACCCTTCCTACACGCACGCAGAAACGTAAAACACATAAAATTATCATAACAGGAATGGTTAGTTCTATGGAAGGATATGTGTTAATCGTCAGATTTATTGACACAATACCTTATTTAAATGTATCTTGTTAGCTTTATAATAACAACATTAATCGTTTCTATGATGTAACCACGAAGATAGTCCGAATCATCAGTGTGTGAACTGTTTGTGTCCAGCGGCTGAGTGGGATGAGTGGACATCCTGGAGCGAATGCAAGTGTGACCAGAAGGAAACTCGTTCTCGAGAGTGCGTGTCACCTCCTTGCAGTGGACCGGAAGAGGAAACCCGCGCCTGCACATGCGCACCAATCGACCTACAAGGTGAATGTAGTCGCTGAAGGTGGCTGCAGTGTCAGTTGTACTCACACTTAAGGCGTAATGGATATTTACAAGCTGGGCTTAATTTATTCCATATCTGTCCTTTCCTTTGGCTATCCAATATATATCCAATTTGGCCTTAAAGGCATTGGTTGTTGTGGCAGTTATAACATAATTTGGTAAGTCATTCCAGTGTTTACCCACTCTTTGACAGAAGAAATGTTGCCTGACTTGTAGCCTAGATCTTGATTTGAAGAGTTTTAGTGTGTTTCCCAATAAGGGTGGTGTTAGGGCAAATATCTTTAGGTACCTCCTCTAAAATATGTAGAGGGATTTTCTGAGTGGGAAAATAGCCATATTTGATCATCTGATCGATTCTAACCCCCATGTAAATACCCCTTGAAGTTGAGACCCCCTCAAAAATACACTCAAAATAAACTCAAAATGATGATAATAACTAAGAAAATCAGCATAAAACATTTGTATTACTTGTACTCTTCAATAGACATGTAGTTATACACAGTAGACATTGTATAAATATACTAATGTTATATAACTGCCATAATGTATGTTAATAATATTCAAAGTGAGAATCACTACTAACACTAGGCCCCATAACGCTGGTTGCTGTAAGTGCAGTAGGGGCGTAACTACTGTCATTGACTTAGAATGACATCCATAGCCTGGCTAAAGTCATCCAGAGTGACCGCTGCATTCGAAGTTATGTTGTTCAAGTACAGTTTCACATTGACCACATAAGTGTTGATAGGGAGCTTCCTGTGGTCTTTCATGAGGCGGAACAGATCACTTGTTTTGGTAGGGAAAGTGATGTGTCACGAGCATAGCGAACCTCCAGGTAGAGACGTTCTACTTTGGTTCCCTCATCTATGTATGTGGCTGCAATGAAGTCATCAACTGCATCAGTTGATGTGAATGATTTAACAAGATTGCCATCCAGAGAATTAACTCTAGATGGCAGGTGGACAAGGAAGCCCTTTGGCTTATCGAGAGTCCAACCCTTTTATCTACATATATCCAGCCCTTCTGGGGTATGAGTCGATTTTATTTTTAAACATATTCACACTACTAGCACCCACACAATCATCAGATAATCTGTTCCATTCATTCACAGTCCTTTGTGAAAATGAGAACTTTCTCACGTCTAATCTACACTGCTCCTTTACTAATGTAACTTCATGTCCTCTAGTCTTTCTATCTTTCTTAACTGAAAAAAAACATATTTCTATCAATATTTTCATAACCATTCAATATTTTAAACACTTCTATCTGATCTCCTCTCAGTCTCCTGGTCTCTAGTGTTGTTAAACCACATTCTTTTAGGCGTTTTTTATAACTAAGATCCCTCAGTTTTTGTATCATTTTAATTCGGCACTCTTTTAATACATGTCCGCTAACTAGCGAGAATTTATGGCCCTCCAACTTGTATACAATATTCTAAATGAGGCCAGTCGCCTCTCTCTCTGTACTATATGTCCTTCATGAATGTGTCAGTATAATATTCCTCCAATGAGCCTAAACTGTTTTTTGTACAGCGGTATTATTAGTTCTTTTTCTTTATATGCTATATTTCGCCTAATCAATCAAGGATTTGATTTCCTTTGAATTCCGCAATTCCACACTGCTCTGAAACCTTCATGTCAGCAGTAATTGTCCAGCCCTAAGTCTTTTCTTTTGAAAGTGTACTTAGTACACCCATTGTATATTCTACATATTTGTTCCCATGTCCGTGGAGGCATTTACATTTCCCAAAATTGAACAGCATTTGCCATTTTCAGACCATTTGATCAACCTGTCTAGATCATCTTGTAAATCTGTCCCCATCACTTTTAATCCTTCTAAACACTTTTGTATCATCTGCAAATGTCAACACCTTGCTAGCTATATCATCGTCCAAATCGTTTATATATATTAAGAATAATATAGGTCCCAGTACTGATCCCTGTGGAACCCTTCAAAACTGATTTCCAGTTTGAAGCCTCCCCATCAACAACACCGTTGTCTTCTGTCAATCAGCCATTTTTCTATCCAGTTAATTATACCATTTCCTATGCCATGGGCTTTTAGTTTAAGCAGTAATCTCTGATGTGGCACTTTGTCGAAAGCTTTTTGAAAATCTAAGTAGATGATATCTACTAAGGTGATCCATCTACCCACTTAGTGATATCTTCCAAAAACATAACATATTTGTTAAGCATGACCTGCTTTTTAGAAACCCATGTTGAGATGGGTTATCAAGTTATGTTTAACAAGAAAATCCACCATGTGATCTTTAATTAGTCTTTCTAATAATTTACAAATCACGATGTTAAACTAACTGGCTATAATTATTTGACTTGTTTCGAACCTTTTTAAATAGCGGTATAATGTTTGCTTCTTTCCATTCTAAAAGGAACCACTCCCTCTTCTAATGACAAGTTGAAACTGTTGCAAGCGGTATGCTAATTTGTTCTACAATTTCCACTAGTGGTTTGGGTGGAATACCATCCACTCCAGGTTATTTATTTTTCCTTCATAGCCCTAATTTTTCTTAGCTACCATTTCTGGTGTTGCAATTAACTGTCTTAAATAGTCTGATTCTGCCCCTGAACTTAGCCTCTGGTACTGGCAGTGAACTAGTGTCTTCTCTAGTAAACACTGAACTAAAATTTCATTTAGGTCTTCATGCCATTAAGAATCCTTCTGATATTATATTTCTAGCACTATCTTCTAGAGGACCGACCTTATCCTGAACTTTCTGTTTGCTTTGAACATATGCATAAAACTCTTGCTGTCATGTTTTATATTACAAGCTAATTTATGTTCATAGCTTCTCTTTGAATTTCTAATTTCAGCTGTAGCTTGGTTTAGTGCTTCTTTATAAATGTTGTAGTCTTCGTCATTTCTAGTACGTCTATATGACTTCCACATCATTTGTTTATACTTAATTTTTCTAATGGCTTCTTTCAGTAAGTATTTCTTTCTGGTCCATTTCCCTTGTTTTTTGAAGGGAACAAATTTATCTACGATGCACTCTATTTCATTCTTTAAGATATTCCAGCATTCTGTTGCTGTCTTATTCTTCAGTGTATTATTCCAGTCTATCTGCTAAATATTTCCTCATTTCCTTATATCTTCCTTTGTGGAAATTTCTCCTGAACTGCTTTTTATTATTTCTTTCTGATTTTACTTTGATGGTAAAATGTATCTGGCTGTGATCACTACTCCCCAGAGGATCACATAATTTAACATTGTCAACTAATTCATTCTGTGAGGACAAAACTAAGTCTAACACATTCTCTCCCCTGGTTGGTTCTAGCACATGTTGAGAAAGGAAACTATCTTGTACTAAAACTAAAAACTTGTGGTCCTCACTACCCATACTCTGTAGAGATTTCCATTTTATATGCCCATGGTTAAAATCCCCCATAATAACACAGTCCCGTTTGCTCACTTCCCTTATAGCGTTTTGTATTTTTTAATTCTCTTCTATGCTTATGTTTGGACTTCGATAAACTAATCCAACCGTTAACGTTGAGTTTCCTGTAACTATGTTACACCAAACAGCTTCTTCGCAATCTGCTTCTCTGTCTAATTTTATTTCATAAGCCTGGATAGATTCTTTAATATATAAAATAACTCCACCTCCCCTTCTTCCTATTCTATTTTTACTAAACATTACATATCCTGTCAGTCCCAATTCGGCATCTGATATATCGGTGGTTGCCCATGATTCGGTTATACCTATTATGTGAGGGTCAATATCTTCTACCATAATGTTTAGTTCATTTCTTTTGTTTACTATACTCCTTGCATTTAAACAAACACATTTATACCCAGCTTCAGAACAGTTTTCCAGATTGTTCTTTGCTGAATTATTTTTGCTGCCTTTATCTATGCCTCCAGTTTCAGGCTTCTCTGCGCGTCCCCCCCTGCGAATTTAGTTTAAATAGATGCAACCTGTCCCACTGTCAACAGATCGCAGCAGATTCTCTGAGAATACTGCTGCCCCCTTTCCACTTAGATGGAGGCCATCTCTCATATACATATCTTCTCTCCCAACAAAGTACCCCCATAAATCTAGGAATCCCACGCCCTCTTCCTCACACATCTGCTCAACTAGTGCGTTGATCGCCATCCTCTTACAGTTTCTGTATCTTGCCCCCCTTCCTCCCATTACTGGCAAAATTCCTGAGAGAATAACCTGTTCCACTCTTGTCTTCTTTAGCTTCCTCACTAGATGTCTGTACTTCTGAACTATCCCAGTTGTTCCCTCCTTGTCTGCATTGTTTGTCCCAACGTGTACTAGTATAGACCCTCCCTTGCCATGCCCCAATACCTTCTCTACCCTTTCGGTCACATGCTCTATCCTAGCCCCCGGTAGACATGCAACAACGTCCTTCCCCTCGCATATAGTCTTGTCTGTTTTTCTCAGAATTGAATCGCCCATAAACACTCTCTCTTTTCTCCTTGCCCCCTCAATCACTGCCTCGGAGTAGCTCCTCCGGTTTGCATATGTCTGGTTGTTGTCTTTTCCTCTTGTCGTCTTCTCTCCTGTCACATTCCTTCCCTTCTTTCCTGTCGCGTTTTCTCTTGTCCCCTTTCCTCCTGTCATCTTCTCTTCTAACACATTTACTCTCACTTCCTTTCGTCCCTTCTTCTTTCCTCCCATCACATTTTCTTCTCTCCTCTCCCGTCCCTTTTTCCCGGCTACCTCCTTCACTACGGTCACTTTCTCCCCTGTCACCTTCACGCCTGTCATGTTTTCTGTTTTTTGCTGAACACTCTGTCTTCTTCCATCAGTCTTCTGTCTCACAGTCTTACCAACTGCCTCTGTGGTATCTACCTCTTCACCACCTGTATCGCTGTCGTGTCTCTCCTCGTTCTCTACAGTCTGACTACCTGCTGATCTATCCCCACTGGCCCGTTTTCTTTTCCTCTGCCGAACACTTTTCCTCCGTCCCTCTGTTTTCTCAATGTCTTGTTCCTTCACACCGGTCACCTTCCTTCCTCTCAGTCTCCTTTCTTCAGTCTCCGTGTCACAACTCTGCTCCTTCCGTGTTGTAGAATTCTCAACTCTCTCCGCGCCATCCCTCTCTGCTCCATCTATTTCTATGTTGAGTCTCGCCTCCATCTCCTTCACTCCATGGCCTTGAGTGCATCCAAGTCTTTAATTCTCCTCCTATCCACTGCTAGATTAGCAATTTCCTTGTCCTGCAGGCCTTGTTTCTTCAGTTCTTGTTGTCTTGTGTTCCATTCCAGCATGATTTCTGGTATCCTACCTCCTTTTCCTACCAGACTACCATCGTTCCTGAAAGACCCTGGCTGTCGTCGGTCAATCAGATCTGTCGCCTTGGCTTTCGCTTGCGCTGAAGATGCGCTGGCAAGCTGCTTGGCACCCCTGGTCGAGAGTTCGTAGTTCACGAAGCCGACACTCTGTTCTGCGGCCAAGTTGTGGATTGGTGCCTTCTCTAGTTTATTTGTGTCCATGTGGGAAACTGAATGCTCTGAAGACTCATCATAGTTCCAAAAGCTAAATATGTCCCCCTTTTGCTTCTGGAAGCAGCCAGTTTGGACAGAATCATCTTCAGGAGCTTTATCACTTGGGGTCGAAAAGAGGCGTCACATATGTCCTCATCGTACCTCGCAAGCTTGAACCTCTCGGTGGACACAAATTTGAAGGCTGGCTCATCTACTTTCAACAGAGTAGTTGCATCTGTATCTATCAGCTCCTGGTACAGTTGCTGGAACACTGTGATGACCTTGGTGTAGGTTGTGTCAGCTGACGTGGTCAGAGACAAGAACGGTTTAACCAGATGTAGCCCAAAGAGAGCCCCTGCACAATACATGACCTTCAAGAAGTCCAAGTCCAAGAAGCATTTGACGATGCAGGCTAACTGATTTGTGACATGATTATACTTCTGCAGGAAGGATGCCACATCATCCACATGATAGAGGCTAATTGCACAGGTCAGCATCAAGCGACTGAAGCGCTCACCTTTCACACTGACATACATGTTTTGTCGTGAGGCTATGTGGAGGTCAAATTCATTTAATTTATTCCATGGCTTGTGGTCAAAGTCATAATTGATGAGCCGAATCAGACAGTCAAGGGCTTGTTCGGTGACACTTGAAGCCGTTGTTGTTGCATTGACCAGAAAGTTTAAGTAGTTCTTGTCTCTACCTAGCATGTTTTCTATTTCTGCCCACCACTTGGTGATAACTCTGTTAAACATCAATGTTGGGTGTACATTGCAGAACAGATGATCAGGGATGTGCTCCGAGTGTAGAGTTTCCACTACAATCTCATCGACACTGAAGTTGTGCGCTATCTGATCTGTTATTACAAAGTCCATTTTCTCAAAGAGAGATTTAGACTTAACACCACTTGCTGCTTCAAGGATTTAGAGGACTGCCACCTTGAGAGCAGCTAAGTTGTTTCTGGATTCTGAAGCAATGGTAAGGTAGAGACCTGTACCTTCCATTCACGGTGATCCTGGACGGTAAATGACCCAGCACCTTGCTTCTTGGATCCATCGTCAGAATAGGTCACCACAGATCTGTTCATCACAGTCAGAGTTCATGATCTCCTTGACAATCTCGTCTAATGCCAGTGCTTCGATGCTCTTGCCTGCCTGTCTGACACTGCTGGATTCAGGCAGGGTGTCTAAATCAATGATCTCTGGCTGGTCGTGCAGCTTTCAAGTTCTTCCGAACATGTTGTTCCCAACTGTTATGACAGCTGCTGCAGCTTGGGTCTCAGATATGTGGTAGCAGCTCTTTAGCTTATCAACAGTCTCATTGAACTCAGGTCGCACTTTCCAGACGCTCTCGCGGATATGCCGATATTTGGGAGGCAGTTCATATCCAGGCTGAGTAAGTGTAGCTGTAGGCGACAGGCGCTGTTTCTCCCCCCCCCCCCGGGTCTCAGCTCTGGTAGTTGTAGCAGTAATAGTAGTAGGATCGTCATCTTCATCACTTGAGCTACCGGAAAATGGTTGATCTGTGTTAATGTACTGATCACCATCCTCTGATTGCTCACTGTCCTCAAATGAGGCAACTACTTTCTTTAGTTCTTGTTCTTTTTCTGCATCTTCCCTCATTTTGTTGAGGCATTGCATATCCTGTTTCCTGTGTTCCATGCTTTTCATCCACATGCGATCGACAAAGTCTTCGCAGTATATTTTCCGTTTAATCCTCTAGTCTTGAAGAAATGCAGACTCCTTTTTACTAATTTTCACACCGTGCTTTCGTTTGAGATACTTGCGTACCATAGCATCGTGGCAGAAAATGTCAAACATTCCTTCTGCCTTTTTGTTGAATGCTTCCGCTCTCTTGAGGAAACTGGCATGTTGTCACTGTTTCCGAGTCTGGATCAGAGTCACAAATTCCCCATATAGCTTCAAGATGTGTTTCTTGATGTGTCTAGTGTGGATGGTTTATAGATTGCAGAATAGCCAGTGCTCCTCAATCAGTTCTGCTAGCAGCTTCGCTGCTGCATCCTTTGAGCGGTGGGCTCTGCCAGCCCACTTTGGTCGCAGCAGATACAACATGTTCTGTATGATATCTTTGCCAGTTGGAAGAATCCCGTGGGAAAACTTGGCCTTCTGCAGCACCAAGTGTCTTCCTGGACTGTGGCCTTGTGAAGCATGTGTCAGCAGCCATGGTTATTTAGCCTGCAAAGATATGATTCATCCTTACGCCATACATTTAATGACCAGTTATCAAATCCTTAAGTATTAATACTGTAGTAACTAGTAGGTGAATCTTCTCCAATTATGAAATCTACAAGAACAATGAAATTATAATTATCGTGCCTTATATGTCTTATTGTGTAAGTGGCGGATTAAAGTTATGTTGTCATGATTTCAAGTAACAAGTCATTATTTAATGTTCGCTTTATTTTCCATAACGTATTTCTGGCCATGCAGTTGCCAGTGACAAGTAAGCCAAAAGACTGTAATTCTCATATTGAACAACAAAAATAGCACACTGTTCAACCATTTTAGACCACTTTACCAGGGTCGTGACTTTCAGAGGGTGTGTACAGGGGGTTTGCATCAGACAACTGGCAAATATTTAGCAGTTTTGCACTCAGCTATAATATATCCATATTTTTAGGGGGGTATTCCAAAAAAAATTACATTTGCAAAATAACACCACCCCCTATTCCCAGAGTGAAGTAGTTTCTGCTATCTGGAAGTATTGTCGATATTGAATATGTTCCTTCCCTGTTAGGAGTTTGTAGCATTCAATCAAATCGCCTCTCAGGCGTCTCTGATTGTTAATACAGCTTAAGTCTTTGACGTCGTTCTTCATATTTTGTGTTTAGTGTTTGGTACCAGCTTGGTGGCTCGCCTCAGTACTTTTTCGAGTTGTTGTATGTCTTTGGCAAAGTAGAGACTCTAGGCTTGAATGCAGTATTCGAGGTGTGGTTGGACATATATCTTATACTGCGCTATATAGCAACTTACCTTTACCTTTACTTACCTTTATACAATACACAGAAACTTTCAGCATCCAGATAGTAAACACTCCTTTTGATGGACACAAACATCGCTGTAGCTGCTGCTTTTGAGCATTGTAGAGATGGCTTCATATTGTTGGATGTCCACACGCCTAGGTCTTTCTCCTCTGTACATTCGTCACAAATAGTATCTTCGTTATTACTGGTCATTGTGTACTGGTAGTTCGGGTTATTACTAGACATTGTGTACTGGTAGTGCGGGTTATTACTAGTATTGTGTACTGGTAGTGCGGGTTATTATTAGTCATTGTGTACTGGTAGTGCGGGTTATTACTAGTCATTGTGTACTGGTAGTGCGGGTTATTACTAGTCATTGTGTACTGGTAGTGCGGGTTATTACTAGTCATTGTGTACTGGTAGTGTGTGTTATTACTAGTATTGTGTACTGGTAGTGCGGGTTATTACTAGTCATTGTGTACTGGTAGTGCGGGTTATTACTAGTCATTGTGTACTGGTAGTGCGGGTTATTGCTAGTCATTGTGTACTGGTAGTGCGGGTTATTACTAGTCATTGTGTACTGGTAGTGCGGGTTATTACTAGTCGTTGTGTACTGGTAGTGCGGGTTATTACTAGTCATTGTGTACTGGTAGTGCGGGTTATTACTAGTCATTGTGTACTGGTAGTGCTGGTTATTACTACTCATTGTGTACTGGTAGTGTGGGTTATTACTAGTCTTTTTGTACTGGTAGTGTGGGTTATTACTAGTCTTTGTGTACTGGTAGTGCGGGTTATTACTAGTCATTGTGTACTGGTAGTGCGGGTTATTACTAGTCATTGTGTACTGGTAGTGCTGGTTATTACTACTCATTGTGTACTGGTAGTGTGGGTTATTACTAGTCTTTTTGTACTGGTAGTGTGGGTTATTACTAGTCTTTGTGTATTGGTAGTGCGGGTTATTACTAGTCATTGTGAACTGGTAGTGCGGGTTATTACTAGTCATTGTGTACTGGTAGTGCGGGTTATTACTAGTCATTGTGTACTGGTAGTGCGGGTTATTACTAGTCATTGTGTACTGGTAGTGCGGGTTATTACTAGTCATTGTGTACTGGTAGTGCGGGTTATTACTAGTCATTGTGTACTGGTAGTGCGGGTTATTACTAGTCACTGTGTACTGGTAGTGCGGGTTATTACTAGTCATTGTGTACTGGTAGTGCGGGTTATTACTAGTCATTGTGTACTGGTAGTGCGGGTTATTACTACTCATTGTGTATTGGTAGTGCGGGTTATTACTAGTCTTTGTGTACTGGTAGTGCGGGTTATTACTAGTCATTGTGTACTGGTAGTGCTGCTTATTACTAGTCATTGTGTACTGGTAGTGCGGGTTATTACTAGTCATTGTGTACTGGTAGTGCTGCTTATTACTAGTCATTGTGTACTGGTAGTGCGGGTTATTACTACCCAAATGCATTATTTTTTACTTGCTAACATGTAGTTTTAGTAGCCATCGTCTAGACTACTCACACAACTTGTTTACGTCCTGCTGTAATACTGTATGATCGAAGTCAGTCATCAAGGCTCTCCTCTGCAAACATCCTAATTTCACTATCAACGTGTTCTGGGATGTCATTTATGTACAGAAGAAACAGAAGTGTCCCTAACACAGTTCCTTGAGGAACACCACTCCTTACATCAGGCCACTCTGCCTTTGATCCCCTCAAACTCACTCTCATCTGTCGTCCAGTCAAGAAGTCACCAATCCATTGTAGAACGTTTCCATTCACGCCATAACCCTGCAGCTTGTGTATCAAGCTCTTGTGTGGCACTGTGTCAAAGGCCTTCTGGTAATCCAGGTAAATTGCATCAACCTCACAATCATTGTCTAATGCTTCAGTCTATGCATCAAATGTTTCAAGAAGATTGTTCGAGCAGTCATCGGTGTGAAAACAAACACAACGTGATGTTGAGATGTTGCATTGTGTATAACTCGGTGTGAGCAACGGGGTGGGAGAGTATTATATTTCAGCTTGAATCCGCCATGCTACAATGGATCACATTGAAGCTGTCTTCCAAGATGCCGAATTTTTCCTTTTACCTTATCTCGTATTTGATATTATCTGTCATGGCATTGAGAAATTAAGCTAGATCGAACGCTCCACTATACACAACTGTACGCTGTTATCAAATCGTAATCATAGTTTTGAAGGAAACTGTCGTGGCTGGAGCCATCTGCCTAGGCTGGAGCTAACTAGCACAGCCTCCAAATAAACATATGTTGAAAATCTGAGTCACCGTCCGTTTGTAATATGCATGTCCATCATTGGTGAATATTGGATTTTTCAGCTCCAATCCAACATTTTCACAAGTATTTCCTCCGATATTTTTATTGGAATGTTTTCAATAAATATAATATATTTGATTTTAAAAAATTATCGACTTTTGAAATGGACACTGCAAGGATGATTATAAGGAAATAACAAAGGGGGGACATAATGATCTGATGGGAATTAATGTAAGAAGTAATAAGGCATGGCTAAAGTAATAGAAAGTCTAAATATCTGGATAAGTGGAAGAACATTTAATGGAGCAAAGGACAGATTACGTGGCAGAAGACCCAATACAATTTTAGCTCTTTTAACGGTTTGTATCGGGACCAGCACTTATTGTGGCGGCACTTCTTGTGTGATTGTTTTTAAACGTAGTTTTGATATATTCGCTTGAGGCACTGACAACACACGCACGCACGCATCCATGCACCCCCCCCACACACACACACAGTGCATTGTTTTGGTGCCTCCATTGTGGTGTGCCTAACGCACGACGGAACTGCACATAACAAGTGTGGTGATTCAATTGGTATGTTTGCTTGTACAGATGCGTGTAGTAACGTATGCTATACGTCTGGCTGTGTGTCGGGATTCGTGGCCGACCCGTGCGACTGTTCCTGCTTCTACCACTGCGTGAGGGCAGGCGACCACTGGACGGCGACTCAGCAGTGCTGTAATCTGTGCGAAGTGTGGGACGATTATCCGAAGACATGCGTGCGCAACGCGAGTGACCCAAACTGCATTTTCCCTGCGACTACGCAGTCTCCAGGTGTTGTATCGTCTAGAACAGCACATTCATTGTGTGTGTGGGTGTGTTTGTGTGTGTGTGTGGGTGTGTGTGGGTGTGGGTGTGTGTGTGTGTGTGTGTGTGCATGAGTGTGTGTGACAAAGACACACACACACAGACACAGAGACACACTGAAACACAGACACACAGACACATAGACACACAGACACACACACACACACACACACACACACACACACATATATATATATATACACACACACACACACAATGAATTTATGCTGTTTTAGACGATACAGAAGAGGTAAATCTTGTTGAAACCTGCTATAGTTTCCGGCATACATACATACATACATACATACATGCATACGTACACAGGCCAATATTTATATGAAGATAAATCGGTATCGTTACGTTGTCACACCGGTCATCAAATAAAATACACATTTAAAATACATTCCGGTAATCGATGATTAAAAACATAGCATATTGTCGGACTCTTAGTATAGTTTTTGGTGACTGCGGTTGTTTTGCTTGTAGGTGACTGTCCTCTGTCTAGTGGATCATCTGAGACGACGTTTGTCGTGGGCGGAATAGAAATGTCTTGCAGTTCCAATACCAAATTCAGCCTAGCAGCATGCGCATGCGTACGCGATGGGTCAGGTAAATTATGACATTATCGTAGTATTATAATCGAGGATATGTTGTTAATGTCATCATGATGACGTTGGCGCCGGCGATGATAATAATATATGTTGTCGTCGTCTTCATCACAAACACGATTATAACTTCACGACATTCATTGTCGAAAACATTCTTCTTGGTTTGATGAGTAACGTGCGTCTTCGTCGTCTCCAGATCTTCCATTGCAAGGCCTGATATCGTGCATCACGTTCGACCAGCCTCGTCCGTACGGCGCCGTCGGGGACGCCTGGGTCGAATCGTTTGACGTTGAGATAGTAACCGACCCCAGTATCTGCAACGTCAGCGGCAACTGCGGCTACTTCGACAGCGCAAAGAAGGCGCACCTCGAGATTCCATACTTCGCTGGCATCGAACTCAATGAATTAGCATTCAGGTGAAGCCTTTACCCATGCCATTACCCGTTGTACGATGTTGGTTGTCAGTTTATATGCGAATTCGTTTATCAGCGGCCAGAACGGTCGAAGACCAACTGTCTGAACGAGCTCACGTATTATTATGGTAAATAAACATGTTTAAGTTAATAAATATCTACGTTTAACTAGACACCTGAAACTTACTTCCTTCTCCGCAGCTTCTGGTACCTACGAACTCCCAACAACTACGGTTCCATGGGGTTGGTGAATAATGGCAACTGTAAGATGGACGCCACCATTTCGTTAATATCTGGTAAACCAGGAATCAACTGCGGACGGCTGGAAACTGAGGACGACATTTTTAAAAAGGACAGCTATCCTGTAAGTTACTTGCTAACGACTGTCACTGCAAGTTGTTCGGCAATTGTTATTCCACCTGTCAGATCAAAATAGCAAATGGGAAGTGTTGTGTCTGTGTTGTGTCATCTGTGATATTGTGGCATGCGCGGGCGAATACATAACACATGACATGACAACCATCTTGATAACCCCCTTTAATCCAAGAGGTGCCGCCACAGGCACTACACTACATCTTTAACTATATTTAACAAGATTGCCACCCAGAGAATTAACTCTAGGTGGCAGGTTGACAAGGAAGCCCTTATCGAGAGTCCAACCCTTTTATCTATGTGTATCCCGCCCTTCTGAGGTATGTGTCGATTTTATTTTTAAACATATCCACGCTACTAGCACCCACACAATCAGCAGATCAACTGTTCCATTCATTTACAGTCCTTTGTGAAAATGAGAACTTTCTTATATCTAATCTACACAGCTCCTTTGTTAATGTAACTTCATGTCCTCTAGTCCTTCTATCTTTCTTAACTGAGAAAACAATATTTCTATCAATATTTTCATAACCATTCATTATTTTAAACACTTCTGTCTGATCTCCTCTCAACTCTTGGTCTTTAGTGTTGTTAAACCACATTCTTTTAGGCGAATTTCATAACTAAGATCCTTCAGTTTTTGTATCATTTTAGTCGCTCTCCTTTGTACTCTTTCTAGCATATCTATGTCCTTCCTGCGATATGGCCTCCACGCTTGTATACAATATTCTAAATGAGGCCTCACTATTGTTTTGTATAGCGATATTATTACTTCTTTTTCCTTATACGCTATATTTCGCCTAATTAATCCAAGGATTTTATTTCCCTTTGAAGCTGCAATTCCGCACTGCTCTGAAACCTTCATATCAGCACTAATGGTTAACCCTATGTCCTTTTCTTTTATTGTAGTACTTAGTACAGTACCCCCATTGTATATTCTACATCTTCGTTCCCATGTCCTGTATGGAGGCATTTACATTTCCCAAAATTTAACAGCATTTGCCACTTTTCAGGCAATTTAATCAACCTGTTAAGATCATCTTGTAAATGCTGTCTATCTCCATCACTTTTAATCTTTCTAAACACTTTTGTATCATCCGCAAATGTCAACACCTTGCTTGTTATTTCATCATCCAAATCGTTGATATATATTAACAATAATATAGGTCCTAGTACTGATCCCTGTGGTACTAAACTCAATACCGATTTCCAGTTTGAAGACGCCCCGTCAACTACAACACGATGTCTTCTGTCAATCAGCCATTTCTCTATCCAGTTTATTATACCATTTCCTATGCCATGGGCCTTTAGTTTAAGCAATAACCTTTGATGTGGTACTTTGTCGAAAGCTTTTTGAAAATCTAAGTAGACGATATCTACTGGTGATCCCTCATCTACCCATTTAGTGATGTCTTCCAAAAAAACATATTTGTTAAGCATGACCTCACTTTTAAAAACCCGTGTTGAGATGGGTTTATCAAGTTATGCTAAACAAGAAAATCCACCATGTGATCTTTAATTAGTGTTTCTAATAATTTGCAAATCACTGATGTTAAACTCACTGGTCTATAGTTCTCTGACTTGTTTCTCGAACCTTTTGAAACAACGGTATAATGTTTGCCTCTCTCCATTCTAAAGGAACCACTCCCTCTGAAAACTGTTGCACGCGGTACGCTAATTTGTTCTACAATTTCCAATAGTAATTTGCGCGGAATCCCATCCACTCCAGGTGATTTATTATCCTTCATAGCACTTATTTTCTTAGCTACCATTTCCGGGGTTACAATTAACTGTCCTAAATAGTCTGAATCTGCCCCCTTGAACTTAGCCTCTGGTACCTCCATCTTCCCTGGTAAACACTGAACTAAAATGTTCATTCAGGTCTTCTGCCATTAAGAATCCCTCTGATATTATCCCGAACTTTCTGTTTGCTTCGAACATACGCATAAAAACTCTTGCTGTCATGTTTTAAATTACTACCTAATTTTTGTTCATAGCTTCTCTTTGAATTTCTAGATTCAGCTGTAGCTTGGTTAAGTGCTTCTTTATAAATGTTGTGGTCTTCATCATTTCCAATACATCTATATGACTTCCACATGATTTGTTTATACTTAATTTTTTTAATGGCTTCTTTCGATAAGTGTTTCTTTTTTTGTTGCTGTCTAATTCTTCAGTGTGTTATTCCAGTCTATCTTTGCTAAATATTTCCTCATGTCCTTATACCTTCCTTTGTGGAAATTTCTCCTATACTGCTTTTTACTATTCCTTTCTGATTTTACTTTGATGGTAAAATGTATCTGGTTGTGATCGCTACTCCCCAGTGGCTCACATATATTGACATTGTCAACTAATTCATTCTGTGAGGACAAAACTATGTCTAACACATTCTCACCCCTGGTTGGTTCTAGCACATGTTGAGAAAGGAAACTATCTTGTACTAAAACTAAAAACTTGTGGTCCTCACTCCCCATACTCTGTAGAGATTTCCATTGTATATGCCCGTGGTTAAAATCTCCCATAATAATACAGTCCCGTTTGCTTACTTCCCTTATAGCGTTTTGTATTTTTTCATTCTCTTCTATGCTTATGTTTGGACTTCGATAAACTAACGTAACTATTAACGTTAAGTTTCCTGTAACTATGTTACACCAAACAGCTTCTTCGCAATCTGCTTCTCTTTCTAATTTTATTTGATCAGCCTGGATAGATTCTTTAATAAATAAAATAACTCCACCTCTCTTTCTTCCTATTCTATCTTTCCTAAACATTACATATCTTGTCAGTCCCAATATGGCATCTGATATATCGGTGGTGGTCCAGGATTCGGTTATACCTATTATGTGAGGGTCAATATCTTCTACCATAATGTTTAGTTCATTTCTTTTGTTTACTATACTATTTATTTAAACAAACACATTTATATCCAGCCTCAGAAGAGTATTTCAGACTGTTCTTTGCTGATTTATTTGTGCTGTCTTTATCTATACCTCCAGTTTCAGGCTTTTCTGTGAGTCCCCCCTGCGAATCTAGTTTAAATAGATGCAACCTGTCCTACTGTCAACATATCGCAGCAGGTTCTCTGAGAAAACTGCTGCCCCCTTTCCACTAAGATGGAGGCCATCTCTCATGTATTATACTATACTAAACATACTATGTTTACACATATATGTATGCATATATATAGTTGATCACGTGATAATTATATAATTATGTTACATCAGTGGGGTGGCTCTCATGATAGCGGCATATAATTGTCTTCATGGGAGCCTCCCTGACCTTACAATAAATTTTATATTGTAGTTTATGTACTTATGATGGTCAAAATAAATACTGTCTGTCTGTCTGTCTGTCTGTCTGTCTGTATGTCGGTCTGTCTGTCTGTCTGTCTGTCTGTCTGTCTGTCTGTCTGTCTGTCTGTCTGTCTGTCTGTCTGTCTGTCTGTCTGTCTGTCTGTCTGTCAGTCTGTCTGTCTATCTGTCTGTCTGTCATGTACATATCTTCCCTCCCAACAAACTATCCTCATAAATCTGTGAATCCCACCCCCTCTTCTTCACACATCTGCTCAACTAGTCCGTTGATCGCCATCCTCTTGCAGTTTCTATACGTTGCCCCCCTTCCTCCCATTACTGGCAAAATTCCTGACAGAATAATCTGTTCAACTCTTGTCTTCTTTACCTTCCTCACTAACTGTCTATACTTCTGTACTATCCCAGTTGTTCCCTCCCTGTCTACATTATTTGTTACTACGTGCACTAGTATAGACCCTCCCTTGCCATGTCCCAATACCTTCTCTACCCTTCCAGTCACATGTTCTATCCTAGCCCTCGGTAGACAAACAACGATGTCCTTCCCCTCGCTTAGTGTCTTATCCGTCTTTCTCATAATGGAGTCGCCCAAAAACACCCTCTCTTCCCCCATTGCCCCCTCAATCACTGCCTCAGAGTAGCTCCTTCTCCGGTCTGCATCTGTCTGGTTGATGTCTTTTTCCCCTACCGTCTTCTCTCCTGTCTTATTCTCTTCCGATCCATTCTTTCCTGTCGCTTTTTCTCTTGTCACCTTTCCTCCTGTCATCGTCCCTGTTATCGACTTCTCTCCTATCATATTTGCTCTCACTTCCTTTCGTCCCTTCATCTTTCCTCCCATCTCATTTTCTTCTCTCCTCTCCCGTCCCATCTTCCCTCCCTCCTTCTCTACGGTAACTTTTTCCCCTGTCACCTTCACGCTTGTCACGTTTTCTGTCGTCGATTTTCCAATTACTTCCCCTCCAATTACCTTCCCTCCTCTCAATCTCCTTTCCTCAGTCTTCTTGCCACTGCTATTCTCCTTCAGTCTTGCAGTATTCCCACTTCTCTCCCTGTCGTTTCTCTCCATTCCGCTTGTCTCCTTGCTAATTCTCATCTCCATCCCTTTCACACTATCTGTCAACCTAACTATCTGTTTCTGCAGACACTCCACCTTTCAACACTCCTTTCACTGAAATGTGAATCCCTCCTCCATGGTTTCTGCCCATGACTTCCCACAGCCGGACAATGCAAAATCCACACATAGCTGTGGCAGTGATCGCACAATAAGTGTCGCTTTGCCTGGATTTGCCACTTGCAATGCGCCATATCACTATCAGAGTTTACTTAATAACTTAACTAACTTAGTCTTTATAAAAACTGTTCCTGTGTACTACAGCACACTTTATGTTACATATTTTAATTAACCAGCTGACTATCTATCCTATCACGAACGCTAACATTACCAGTAGTGACCTAATTTAAATACAATCAATTACGTTAAGTTAGGCTGCTTTATTTATTTAGGTTTTGCCGCGCCCTATCGAATACATGGAACACTAGCTATATAAACAATCTGGAATTTGCCCGACTATCGCCCTTGCTTAATTTTAACAACAATGCTACCTAATCAAATTAGCAAGTACTGGCTTAAGGTATTATCTGATGTAAGTAGTTTTATGGTTGTTAATTTATTTCCTATATATTCTACCACATAATCAGGTTTGTTAAATCTTGTCTACAACTTATCGAAGGCTAAGTTACCCTATTATCACTCACTAGACTAAAGTGTTCTAAAATACTTTAACAAACTAAATTTAAGCACAACTGTTACTCAATATATGCCTAGTGTTACTTTATGAATAATATCAAGGTAAGAATAATACTTATTGATCAATATTTCCACTTGTTTTTCGCTCTTTTTCTGCACCAACAATTCAATCGTGATCGCCAATGTTCCCGCCATAATAACCCTGTAACCTTAAGATTAAGTTTCTAGCTTCTGCAGACATGGACTGAAAGTTAGTTTGGAGAAGACGGAGGTACTTTGGGTGGGGCAGCAAAATAAAGAGCTGGAAATACACATGGAGGAAAAGAAACTAAAACAAAGATACAGTTTTATATACCTGGGTGTAGCGATATGCGGGACGGTAACACAGACACCTAAATTCGCAGGAGGATAAAAGCAGGAACAAACGCTTGGAGGATAATTGAAGGTAGGTGTGATGGGAGACTGGCGCATATATCGTAAATCGAGGCCAGCCACACCCCTGACGACAGGGAATCGAGGCCAGCCTCACCCCTGACGACAGGGAATCGAGGCCAGCCTCACCCCTGACGACAGGGAATCGAGGCTAGCCTCACCCCTGACGACAGGGAATCGAGGCCAGCCTCACCCCTGACGACAGGGAATCGAGGCCAGCCACACCTTTGACGACAGGGAATCGAGGCCAGCCTCACCCCTGACGACAGGGAATCGAGGCCAGCCACACCCTTGACGACAGGGAATCGAGGCCAGCCACACCTTTGATGACAGGGAACCGAGGCCAACGTCACCCCTGACGACAGGGAATCGAGGCCAGCCTCACCCCTGACGTCAGGGAATCGAGGCCAGCCTCACCTCTGGCGACAGAGAATCGAGGCCAGCCTCACCCCTGGCGACAGAGAATCGAGGCCAGCCTCACCCCCGGCGACAGAGAATCGAGGCCAGCGTCACCCCTGACGACAGGGAATCGAGGCCAGCCTCACCCATGACGACAGGGAATCGAGGCCAGCGTCACCCCTGACGACAGGGAATCGAGGCCAGCGTCACCCCTGACGACAGGGAATCGAGGCCAGCCTCACCCCTGACGACAGGGAATCGAGACCAGCGTCACCCCTGACGACAGGGAATCGAGGCCAGCCTCACCCCTGACGACAGGGAATCGAGGCCAGCGTCACCCCTGACGACAGGGAATCGAGACCAGCCTCACCCCTGACGACAGGGAATCGAGGCCAGCGTCACCCCTGACGACAGGGAATCGGGGCCAGCGTCACCCCTGACGACAGGGAATCAGGAGGACAACAATTGTAATCAAATCAATGACTAAATAAATGTAACGAGAAAAGACTTATTTACAATATGTCTTCTGACAAAACACGCGACAGTCTACTATTGCAACGTTCGTGTGCAAATTAAAGTGTTTTCATACTTTGCATTCATATGTATGTGCTAACACATGGCACAGTCTCTCAAATCATTATATAGAAGCCGAGGTAGGTAATATATCACATACCATCGTGTCCATCTATTACGACTTCTCGAGATTCCTATCTATGCTAATTGCAAATAGACACAACAGTAATTAAATGAACGAATCATGAACTATCAGTCCAAATTAGAACGTTTCAACCAATGACAAAGTCCTTGAGATAATCGAGCTTTTTTCGCTCGACACGAGAACGCAGAGAGTAGTTCGGTTCGGCTGCTGCGTCTCCATGGTCATCTGTTTCAGTTCTTGCGCCTGAGTGTCACTGATTAGAGTTGGTAGTTGGGGAAGTCTTTTTATGAAACATGAATTTCGAGCGACTTCGTGACCATCAGTCTGAGACTGTGCTATGATCATCGGCCGTCTCACTTCCACCACTTTGTAAGGTTCCGGGTTGAACCTTGATATGGTTTTGTTTGATTGACGTCATTTTATGAGAACGTTATCTCCGTTTTGCCAATTTGATGGGCGAGCTCGTCTTCTGCGGTCTGCATATTGTTTCTGTCGCTGCTTTGCCTGGAAATCTCGCTTTCGCAGCACGGTGTCATCCTGCATGTCGCTGATCTCTAGCAGTTTCATTCTTAGTGGACGACTGAAAAGCAGCTCTGCTGATGCTAGTGCTGTGTGGAGTTGCTAACCCTAACGCTCAACCTCGGAGTTGGCTCTCGGCCAATTCGTCTGTGATGAAGTCCCAAGTATTCCGCAAATTTGCGAAATTGGTCGCTGTTAAACGGTGGACCGTTATCCGATTTCAGGACGTCCGGTCTTCCAAACATGTTAAATATGGAATCCAGGACTGTAATCAGCTGTTGTAGACTTCATTATGTGGATCACTGGGTAACGAGAGTATTCGTCCACCACTACTAATATGTATTCGCTCTTCAGACCATATGGGCCTTTGAAATCTGCTGAAATCACCGTCCAAGGAGATCGCAGACGTTCTGACATTCTTAGTGTTTCAGGAGCAACTTCCGGTCCAGCAGCTTGACAGGCGTTGCATTGCTTTATGGTTTGTTATGTCATATTGGGGAAGTATACCTTTTTCCGAAGAAGGCATTTTGTGTTAACGATTCCCTGGTGTGCCTCATGAGCCAGATGAATAGCTTTCTGTTGAAGTATCTTAGGCAACACCAGTCGAGTTCCTCTAAAAAACATCATTTGAGGCTGACAGTTCACTCTGAACATTGCGGAATGAGTGCATTTCCATTATGAATGCGTTTTAAGCTTTCTTGCAGCATCTCGTCGACACGAGTCTCGCTCTTCACCTCTTCCGGTGTCATTGCCTTCGGGTCAGTGTGTTCTGCGATGAAGTTTATGTAGTCATATGCAACCTTCGATGCGCGCTCAGAATCGGACGTACAGGGAAGTGGATAACGGCTCATCCAATCAGCGGGATTGTTCTTTTCCCGGCTCGTATCTTATTTGCAGATCATAGAAATGTTCCGAATGCCCGGTATTCCATCGATCACTTCTTCAATTGTGTCTTGGAAGATATCTCTGAAGAAGCACAGTTTATTCCGAAGAACAAACGCATGTACCGTCGAATGCCGATGTGCGTCGTGAATGTTCAAGCTCAAGCTGGTGATATCCAGAATGCAAGCTCCGAAAGAACTTTGAACGAAACTTAGTATACCAAGCCAAATAAGAGCCCTAAAGTTTTCTGGAAGTATTATAAATCTAAGACTACAATTACACAAAGAATTGGGGAATTGAATATAGATCACACAAACCCAAAATCTCAAACAACTGATGAAGGAGAAAAAGCAAACAGCAAATTTTCTTGCTGATTACGTTTCCAGTGTTTTCACTACAGAACAGCCAGGGTTTATCCCAACCGCACCCAAAGTAAACAATAAAATATAGATGGACAAGCTAAACATAACTGAAAACACAATATTACTGATGTTAAAACAACTTAACACAAGCAGATTTCATGGCCTTGATGAAATAGGCGATAGGTTATTAATGGAGGTATCACAGATCATCTGTCTCTGTTATTAATAACTTATAGCTTTTACCCCCATATTACTCTCCCTATACGATTTTCAAATAATAAAGGAACGCTAATAGGTAACTTGTTTTAAAATTAACCGATCCTACAATAACACCAAAATCAGGTATTTCAACGAAACTATTATAGGACCATCAACCATATTTTACCTTTCTAAACCCACAAAGAACCACCACCTAAATATATTTAAATTAACATACAAAATCAAGAAGCAATTTCCAAATTCATAAATGAAATCACCTCATCAGATGTTTATTACAAAACTTGATCAATCCAAATTAAATTAATCAAATGTGCAAAAAACAAACAAGCACATGTCATATAAAATAGTTATGTTAAAAAAATACGCTGATTATACCACACTGGCCGGTACTCTTGACTCATTTTCAACATATTAACAAAATGGAAACGTAGACGTTGGTATAAATAGAGAACTGGGAAAATTAGTGAATGGCTAAAACTTAACAAATTGTCTCTAAACTTAAGCAAAACTAAGTACATGCTTTTCAAAACAGCCAAAAGACAAAAATGTGACTTCCCCATTATTAATCATAGATAACACTACTATTAATAAAGTGGCAGAATCAAATTTTCTTTACGTTAGGACGTTAGGTGTATTTAATAGACTAAAACAGTTATTGCCTCTTAATATAAAGATTATAATTGTCACATTTGTAACCCCAAGCGGTTACGCCATAATTTAAGTGTGGCTATATCAGTGTATTGTACAATATTCTGATATTGCCACACTTAAATTATGGCGTAACCGCTTGCGGTTACAAATGTGACAGAATTCAGAAATTGCAAAAGAAACTTGTTCGAATTATTAGTGCAAGCCAATATAATGAGCACACTGAACCACTGTTTAAAAGTCTTAAATTATTAAAAGTAGAACATATATTGAAATCACAAGAACTACAACTGTATTAGAAATTTGTACATACCAAATTTCCTGTTTACCTTCAAAATTTACAGCTTCATCAAAACAATAGCATTCACAATTTCAACACACGTGGGCAATATAATATACACACAATCAGGGTACAACACGAATTAGCAAAACAAAACCTCAGATACACCTTGCCGCATACTATCAATAATGCACCTGATTTAATAACAAATAAAGCTTACATTCACAGCCTACACGGCTTTACAATATATGTTAAACTTTACTATGTGCAGACTTATCCACCTGAACGTACATTACGAAATTGTTATATTTGCCACAACGAGTGAATAACAAATATGAATACATATTTTCTCTGAACCTCTTTGGATGAATAACCAGTTGTCCATTATCATGTATGGTGTCATGTCATAGGCCTTGCTTGACTTAATCTGTTGACCGATTATTGCTACTTTTTATACACCAGGACCTGTCATTAATATAACTGGATGGCTCCCACGAGAGCGGCGTTTTTGCCTAAGTGGGAATCTCCCTGACCCACACGTGATAGTTTATATACTAGTTTGTGATTATTATGCTTTTACATACTGATTTATTGAGTGAAATACTGTTAAATCTTGTATTAACTGACCCGTGAAATGGATCAAATATCAATGGAGTGACAAATGGTTGTTGAAATTCCACCCAGACAAATGTTAACACATGAAAATTGGGGAAAATAATACAGGTGAAAACAAATATTTCTAGACAACCAATAACGTTAAATATTTACTAGACACCACAGAAAACCAAGAAGATTTAGGTGTAATTATCGTGTCAAAGCTTTCCTTTGATGATTATATAAGTCAGGTGGTTAATAAAGCAACCAAAATGACCAAAATAATCAGAAGAACTTTCCTATTCATCGACAAACAAACATTCTTGCCACTATATATGACACTGGTTAGATGTCACTTAGACTTTGCCATAGCAGCATGGTATCCATACTAGGAGAAACATAAAATAGCCATAGAAAGTAACTAGAGAAGAGCTACAAAAGAACTACCCGGTATGAAGAACCTATCACATATAAAAGGTCTAAAATTACTAAAAACAACCCACACTAGCATACCGAAGACTAAGAGGAGACATGATAGAAGTGTACAAGATAATGCACAACCTGTATGATAATGAATCTGCACCCAACTTCCTGAAATGGGACGAAGTGTCACAAAGATCAGGTAACAGGGGACACTCTCTCAAATTATTTACGCAAAGAGCTACGTTAAACCTAAGAAAAATTGAATTCCCATTTAGAGTGGAAGAACCACGGAATAGTCTCCAAGAAACAGTAATACAAGCTAGCACATTAAAGTTTAAACTCGTTCAAAAATCGTCTAGACACATTCTGGTCTACCCAAGCGATCGATTCTTTATGACTATGAAGCACCACCAACAATACATACTGGAACCGAAAGTTACGAGTTAATAAATGAATCTGAAGATCTTATCAACGAGGAAGCGAGAGGATCCTGCGATCAGAACCATCTTAAGGAAAGGTATCTTAAGGTATCTTGCGGCTTGCCTTTTTACTAGCAAGCAAACGTCAGTCTTTACTGCACGCGTGACGTCACTGCTACGCTTCACCCACAGGCTTTTTGCTGCAGCGTGAGGTTTTCGCCATCAATGTCACGCCACTAAACGCCGAACTGCGTCCTAGTTGCCACCACGAGATTTTCTGTTTCTTCATTCTAGACATCCCATCCTCGTCGCCAGATGTCGTGTCTGTGTTGTGTGATTTGTGATATTGTGGCATGCGCGGGAGAATACATAACACATGACATGGCAACCAACTTGATAATCCACCAGGTGCCGCCACAGGCACTACACGACAGGAAGAAGGACGTTTACTCTTTGTAAAATATATAATTTCCCAAAATACATCTTGAATGTTCTCATGTCAGTTGCTAACCTTCTCAAACTCTTGTTATTGTTGTAAACATCTTTCCGTCTGTTCATAGCCTCTCCAGATAACGTGTTGTTGCAGTGACTCTTGCAATGTCTTCTTATAATTGCATTTATGGCACAACTACCTCTTCGTACATCCCGGGTACAATTTTTATTATAAAAACACATGTAGCGTGGATCTGTGTTTGTTTCTACGTCCAATGTATCTCCGTCATTTTTGCATGTATGTCGCTGAATTTTTGCAGGCGTGATTTAAACTGTTACGAATTCCCCCGTGGGCCCCTATGTGGTGGTAGACTTAGAGAGAGGCTTAACATTACAATAGGCAGTACGTGGAATTGCAGCCGCGGAATTTAATGTTTTTTCTATATCATCTTAAAATGGTAATGTCATCTACAAATATGTTGCTGAATGCATCCAGACATTTTGAGGTTTTGCGTTATTGCCGTTTGAAAATCGTAACCCTGCTCCAAGTCAGCTTGTAGCTGATCACGTCAGCATTTTTGCGGTGACCAGCGCAGTGACCACGTGCTATTTCTGGCAGACTACAAAAGAAACATTGTAACTTTTCAGTATGTCTACATAACATATCCTAAGTCATCATAGTGGGCCTTGAAGAGCTTCACAGTGGCACATATATTGTGTCGAACATTTCAATCAGCTACACTATTCCGTTGATTATTTCGACCATGGTGTCATCCCGCGGCCGCATTGTGTAAAATATAGTTTTTACTCCGCGGACCGCAAACAACAACTATGCGGGCCGCAAATCACTGGCCTAGGTTTTAGGACTAAAATTTAGGCCTGTGACCCGTTCCAATCTATTCTTGAGGGTAGGGTGCAGGAATTGCGATGGGCTCTGTCAATGAATGCATTTTGAAGGAGGGAGGGATTGAAGAGTTGGGATTTTGGGGTTCGGTCTATCTTCAGTATTCAGAATTACTGTATATCAATAATATGTTTGTGTACTAAATGGGTGTTAGATGTTAGTGTAGATGATTGGACGATGGGTCACATTCGAGTACACAAGATTGTTAGAACGCTCCCTAAGATGTGTAGATATTTATTGGCATAGACGTGTCTTTATCTGTAATTTTTCTCATGCAAAGCTCGACAATTCAGCTAGTAATTTATCATTCATTTCCGCACGAACAAATCTGAAAGATAAACAAGTCTAGTCTCATTGTAACAACTTGTTGACAGGCGGCAGATGGCGGATGGCACATGTACACGATGAGCTACAATGGGTCTTACGTGGCTGTCTACTCGGACAATGTATTTGCTGATGGAATGGCGCTGACAGGTAAAAAGTCACTAGCCGGATTAGGTCTTTTCTATTCGCTAGATGACGGGAGTGTCCAGTGAGTCTCCGAATAGAAGGTCGGTGAGAAGCTGGCAACAAAACATGTTATGTACTTGGCGTAGTATGTTATTTTGTTTGTAATGGTAAATCTAAAATGCCATTCACGCTTTGGTATTATTTTTAACAAGATTAAACAACATTTCTCTTCATGCAAAAACTCCAGATGGCAACTGGACACACAGTTTCTAACTATGTGAAAACAGCCCTATTTCTTAATTTTGTTCCGACGGCTAGCAGCATAGGCGGATTCAGTGGGGCCTGAATGGCGGGTACCTTTGGAATTTGGCGTGCCCGTAGACGTTTTGAATGGGCCCATCTGACTGTGCCCCTTAGACCCTAGGAAATATGCCCCCATTTAGCAGGTTACAATAAACTGAAGTTCCTGATGCGTCGGCGAAATGTTTACAACAGCACCCCCACACCCCTTCACACCCACACACCCATACACCCAAACCCCACACCCCACACCCCACCCACGTCTTCCGATGTCACAAATCGAGCCCCGAGACAGCGGAGAAGCTGAAGTGAAGGCGACGGCAGCAACAAATGTTCTACACAATTTGGTTCGGCCGCCAGTGAAGGTTTTTGTGCCCCCCCCCCCCCATCCCCCCAGACTACTCTCTGGATCCGCCGCTGAGCATTTACACAATCAGGAAATAATTCCAGTTATTTATAATTCTTTGTGAGAATGAGTAAGTTTATATATCTAATTATTATGTTCCGTCAC
Organism: Paraescarpia echinospica; assembly: GCA_020002185.1. Classification (NCBI taxonomy): domain Eukaryota; kingdom Metazoa; phylum Annelida; class Polychaeta; order Sabellida; family Siboglinidae; genus Paraescarpia; species Paraescarpia echinospica. The sequence goes on along the minus strand of CM034532.1, from coordinate 76,269,313 downwards.
AATATTTACTGAACAATTTTCTTTGGATAACGGCACTACATACCTTTCGTATTTGTTCAATACAGCGAACATGTTTCTATCACATTCGTCATAATCAATGTCTACTTAGCATCAATAATGTATTATCTTTTGGCAAAGTGATTTGTATTATGTGTTTTGTTCAAATGGCTGTTCTCGCTGGTCATAATAGCGTACGTGCATTCGTTGAACAGGGAAGACGATAATCACACAGTGCCCGATGACCATTGGGTCCTTCCTGTGCAAAGACTTCTTTGATGGACACATGGATTCTGTGAGTGAATATATAACTGCGTCCCCGTCTTAGCGAATAACAATAGCACTATTGTCTCCAATCTGTTGACATGAATAGTTAGCGTCTATAGCAAAATGTTTGGTTGATACTAGTGAAAATTATAATAAAACATTCAAAAACAGTCTGGAGATAAATTGTTGGAGCGAGAAGAATTCGATCCCAGTGGCCGACATGTCAATAGCATCGAATTCTCAATCGAGAGAACCCGGGTTTGAATCGTGTGCCGTGTCGACCGTTGGGCAAGTTCGGTGCGTTGCTCCAGTTCACTCGGCGGCACGAATAAGTAGCTCACTATAGACAGTGGTGGACATTTGTGTACGAATAGTCTTCGTGCGCAAATATTCATGTTCAAACGTACAACCTGTCCGTAGACCAGTGCATTTGCTCTTAGTTGTGATAAAACTGAGATACTATCCCAGAAAGTAATACAAAAATGCGAACTCTCTAGAACGCTTTAAAGCACTGTTTTTAACACTTCTCAGGAAGGATTTTTTTTTTATTGTGAGCAGTTTCCAATTTATATTCCTGTATAACTATTTACATTTTAATGGTCTATTGTTTTAATTAATTCTTTTCTATTGTATTTACTTGTTTATTGTCTTCTTTCGTTATGTCTAGACTGGGTAAATTATTTATGATTTAATTTTTAATTGTAATAAAATGTTTGTTATTATTTATTTATGTAATAATTTATTACTACTATTTTTATTTTATTACTGTGAATTGTTTAACTTACCAAACGCTGTATAAATGTGAATGTAGGAGTGTAAGTATGTCTGCGGGATGGCCCATTAAAATCACGAAGTAATACGTGACGTGGTCATCGTCATGTTATAAAGCTTTTACTTACTTACTCTAGCGAAGACGATGTGTCGTTGCTGCAGACACTGGTGTTGCATTGTATAAATATAACTGGTTGTCTCATTTCTAAGCAGACAACACCCACATTTACATACCGGTGAAACTCTTTCAGCAGGACATCGCTGAGACAGTCCCGAGTTTCGAGTTGTAAGATCAGGATGTTGATGAAAAATGTCTTAAAACTGAATGACCATAAACCAGAAGTCGTTATGTTTGGTTCCTCCCGACAACTGAAGACAATCGAGCTGTACAAAGTACGCATTAGCGCCTGGTTACTCTGACTCACAATGACATCAGTTTGACGCCATGGTGACGATGCATGGGATCACCTGTGACTGATGTGTGCAGGTGTGCAATGTCACCTACGTAACATGTCAAGGAGTTGGCGCATTCAAACTGCTGGAGCGATGGCACATGTGTTACATGTTGTTTGTTACAAGCACACTCGACCTTGACAATGCGTTGCTCTAAATACAGACTGTCTCTCACGCTAATATAAATGCAGAACTAGGGCGGCACGCCTTGTCGATGACGCCATGAAAGTATTCCACGCGTTACCACGATTGAAGACGGCTGCGTCGGCTGCTGGTAACAGCATGAATGGAGTTGAAGGAAGACCTTGTTCTCGTACAACGAGCACCGACGTAGGGGTACAACAAATTGCATCACTCGGTGTCAGTCCACTTGGTAGCTGCGTTCACTGAACGCGGCACTAAAATCAACATTACCAAATAATATAATTTTTTAAACACGAAAACTACCTGTTTTCTAGAACATTTTGAGAGAAAAAACCGAGAGTTGATGCGGCTCGTTTTACTGGCTATTCCCAGGGAAATATTGAATAAGACAGATAAGAAAGTTTAATGACATAAAACAATACTCGTGGAGATACTAAGCCAAGACAATTTAGTATAGGGTGTATTTATACAACGTAATAGAAAGGTGTTAATGTGTTCAACTGTCAACCTAATTATGCCGGACCTACATACCTATCTTTTCCCGACAGGTCGCCTTCTTCAAAACGGCACTTACTGCGTCCGACGTGAATACGCTCTACATCAACCGTGGAGCGTGCAGTCCGTAAAAGAGGCGACTGGCGTGTGCCAGCAGCGACGTTTGAAATACCTACGTGACTGAATACAAACAACGTCATTGTCAGTGGCAAAATTGCAAGCTGTTAATAATGTCACGAAATGATGAGATCATTTCCGGCTAACGTGTATATTTTTAACGTTTCGCGAAATAAAGTTACGTCCGTCTTCGCTCGCATGACTTTGTTGTTGAACAAAAGGGTACCACGAATAACGCTGTTTTCATGCGTCATGTTCGTGGACAAGTTTACAATGACAAATGGATAGACCTACTAATGTTAGCCCGGTGACAGTTGCATCAAGTAGATATGACGCTGCTAAAGCTGTAGCATTTGGTGTACACATGGATACTATCGTTTTGTTTGTACTATCCATGGACATTCAAGTATTAAGGTGAAAACAGCTAGATGTGCCACTATCCGAAAAAAACAGTGACTGACGCGATACTATGAACATATCACGACTGAAACATATTAAAGAAACGAACATAATAAAGATAAGCAAAAGGCATTTTATTGGGACAAAGCCTCCAAACGTTCTAAAGACACTATCGGTTTACATATCAACAATAAATAATTTAGCGAAAATGTACAAACCCCAACATAGTTTCGCACTGCTGTCCAGCCACACACCACAAAAGCATCATAAAACCACATTCAAAGCTGGATAACTACACACAAAGTAACCACATTCAAAGCTGGATAACTACACACAAAGTAACCAATTGTAAGTGTTTTCTAGAATATATTGACTGAGGCCAAACATTTGTGTCGACAATTGTGTCTGCTAAGTCAAACATTTGTGTCGACAATTGTGCCTGCTAAGTCAAACATTTGTGTCGACAATTGTGCCTGCTAAGTCAAACATTTGTGTCGACAATTGTGTCTGCTAAGTCAAACATTTGTGTCGACAATTGTGCCTGCTAAGTCAAATATTTGTGTCGACAATTGTGCCTGCTAAGTCAAACATCCGACCCACCTATCATTGCGAGTTAGTACTCTCGGTCTACTTCAGCATGAATGCCAAATTACTTGCCAAACTGCGTGTGAATATTATCTCAGAGTGTCTCTGTCCAAAGCATCACCCAGAATTGAAGTCTTACTAAGCAAACGCAAGCGTCCCACTTACAGCGGACCTTTCACTGTGGCGTACGTGACATCTTCTATTCGTATCGTATTATAAATTATCTCTCTCACAACCGTCGTAAACGAAGCAGTAACTTATATCTAATTGTCCACTTATCAGATGACGCATCGACGAGAAACACGACCGACGAGTGGTTTCATGACGCCATTGTCTAGTTAATTGAGCAGTATTGGTGTATGTTTTGTATAATCGTGAAATCCAGTCGATCACTTTCTTATTGAAACAAATATCCTTAGTCAAATTACACTATGGGAACCAGATTCTTTGTCGGCACGCCCATTAAACTGGACAATAGTCCAGATTAGGCATATTTATCGATAACTATCTGAGCTACGCGACGTTGCCGGGGGAAAGGCTGTCATGTACATCCTCAAATCATTTGCAATGAAATTTAACGTATTGTTGACATAATTATAAGCACTGAAAATAGACCAAACCTCAAATGCCCAACACTTGAGTTCCAGACACCAGAAACGCATCCCAAATGTTTCCCGCTTATCCACATTAATAAATTGTAACTGGTCACTGGCCTAGTTGTTAGGACAGCCTTTTGCCAGAAATCGCACGCGCTCACCCGTGTAACTGACGTAACTAGCAACAGGCAACTGGGTTACTTGTCCGGGACTTTGTAACTTTAATAACATTCTCCATCCCTCGGACGAATTTCGAAAATGTCTTAATCTATGAACCATCTGAATGGGCCCGGTAGATCACATACAAAATTACATCCAAAATTACGTGCAAAACTGACGGAGATGTGAGTGCACATACAGACAGACAACGAACTGTTTTATAATATACAAATGGTTTACTTTTGGGATGCAAATGATATTAGATATGTGTAAGAAGCTGAAGAGGCTTACAGGGACACTAATGACAAATAAACAGTGCATGTCTGACGCATCGAAAGAATATTGACAAACACGTAGACATAACATGTAGACATAACACGTAGACATAACACGTAGACATAACATGTAGACATAACACGTAGACATAACATGTAGACAAAACATGTAGACATAACATGTAGAAATAATATGTGATAAAAAAACAAAAGCCGATGTTTGTATACTACTGAACATTCTTCAGGATAGTTCGTGTTTATAAAAAACTATTTCTTTTTGACATATCCAAGACGATAATTACTTTGTGTAGCCTTTCGTCGGCGTATTATAAATAATTATTATACAATGTATGTGACGTCTAATGACGTCATCGTACACGTGAGAGAGATCATAGTCGTCGCCTCGACTGATTGGAAGTTTTGTCTTTCTTATCCAGAAGTGTCGAATTTCTGATATCCAACTTACATACACTTTCATTGTTGTGTCTTATTATTTACTACGACTGGCCAAAATGTCCATCCTTCGAATGACGCTACGTACACGCAGACGCAGAAGACAGTTTTCTGGTGTAGTCGTAAATGACGTTCGCTATAACGTCAATTTGACACAGTTTTACGCTTCAACACAAGTTACGTAAAACGTCCACAAATGATAAATTTACGTTATGAACAATCGATTTACGTCCGTGCAAGTCTCAATGCGAACCATCGAACCGTTTAGACAGAAACCTGAATATATGGAGAATTTCGAGAAAAAAACAAGCATGTTCTTTTTCTTCCAAGACGTTAATATACCAGCACACACACACACACACACACACACACACACACACACACACACACACACACACACACACACACACACACACACACACACACACACACACACACACACATACACACACACACACACACACACACATATTTGCTCGATTTTATGAACAACAACAGATTCGGTGTTAGTTGCAACAAATTCATTCAAATATGTGTTTGCTTTATAAACTTACAATATGTCGATGGTTTCTATAAACATTCTCATGTATCGTGTTACATGTTGTGTTGTGAAGCGTTATGAGTAATTATCAGAACATAATAAACACAGTATGAGAACAATAGAGCAACACTCGACACTCTTTTTAAGGAATGGCTGGTGTCTTCTGGCAGGCGTTTTTGTTGACACCGAATTCCCCAGTTAATCATGAAAAAACACGCCTGAACTATATTGATTTAGAAATGGAGGTTTAACACGCCACATCTATATCGTCTTAGAAATTGAGGTTTATATGGTGGACAGTTCACATGTTTTTTTGCAAAAATCCTTGTTAGTGCAATATCATATTACCTAGGGGAAGTTTTATTTAAAAGTGGGCATGGATAATACCCCTTCATGTTTAGAATAATATATGTATTTAAAAGACTATCGCCTTCTGTGAGGCACTCGCCTCCTCTCATTATCGTAGAGTCCACAATACAAAAAATACTTCATTAAATAAAGTAGAGGTATTTCACACAAGTCATGCTTTCAATGATTCGTTGTAGGGGATAAGATAACCATGTTCTATTGGGAAAAACATACAAATGAATTTAATCTTACACAGATAATAAGCCAGCAACAACATTGCCGTGCGTTTCTTTGCTTCACTTTCTGGTTGGCGATTATGTCGATGGATTGCACAAAAAGGGGACCTTACAACTGTCACATATATTTGTACAATTACTTACTTACTTACCTACTTACTTACTTAGTCCCTTAACCGACTTCTGCAGGTGTGATATTTCGCCATTCTTGTCTGTTCGTGGATAATTTGGCATTTTTTAGTTGATCAAGCAAACAAAACGAGGTGATTTATGTACGGCTGGTTTTGATCATGAAGCACACAATGTATGACTCTCACATAACAAATACATTCCATAGCCTCCCTCTTAAAAAGAAACACCCGCTCGGACTTGAACTGCCCTGTGTAGCCTTCGATAGAAAGAACATTCGGGTAAATGGAAAAAAGCCAAACTGGGGCCTTAAATTGTTCTCAACTTGTCCAGTTTCTAGAAGTAGCACGCCTGTCCAGTTGCTGCAATCTACAACAGCTCATTTCGAGGAGAAAAACAACCACTAAATGAAATGTAAATGGATCTCAGTTCAGTTGCCTTAACTGCTGAACTCTGCAAAGAAATGAAAGCGTTCGTAGTGAAATGGGTCTGGGACGTTGTACAAAACAAAGTTGACCCGAACCAATATGGCGCTATTAAGAAGTATTACACATTATTAATGTTACGAAGTAATTGCTACTTTGCTACTTATAAGCTACATGTAAGTATGGTAACTTATTATGATACATTATTTAGTGTAGTAAGGATATGTAATGTATACGGCGATTATTACCAGACATGCAAACAATTAGTTATTGTTATTCAGAAGTAGATGATATATGAAATAGCCTCCACCCATAAATGCACGTATCAAATTAATTATTGACGTGGCTGAACAAAGCACATAAAAAAGCGGTCAATCAGTTTTATTATCACCTATAAAGCAGGCAGAGAAACCTCCACTTTCTCGACAAAGGCTTTCGAACTAGTTCATTGCGACCCAGAAGGCATTTTATCGAGTAAGTATTATTGAACTTGTCACTAATACTATTTTGCAGATATATTGTTCGGTGATCATCGGCAGTATTACATAGTCACACAGCTTGTTTTGGAACAAGTGACACTATCTTTGCTAACTCGTGTATGTGTACAGCAATGTGGTCATTCTTTTAAAATTGCGATATTTCAGGCAGTATAAACAAAACACATGTTGCCACAATGCACAGATTATGCAGCTTTTACCAAATTTATGGCAACGATTACTTAAATACTTATTTATTCTTATGACGAACACATTTTTATATTGTTCGTCAAAACCAACTTCGACAAAATCGTCTCAAACATAACAACGTCTGCACTGTTGATGAGTCGTTGTTACCTAGTCTACCTAAGGGATTTGCTTTTAGGAAGATCTGCTCAAGATGACGAAAGCGATGCTGGTCCTACTGTTGCTCCACTGCGTGCTTGTGGGTAAGTGTTTACGATCAGGTGTGTAACGCAAGCGTAATAGATTGGCATCATAGGCTTACGTTATACTTATGTATGAACGTGACATCAGAATTCCAAATAGGCGCTTTTTGGTCATAACGTGCTCTGTTTTCACATATAAGCACGGGCCGAAAGTTGCGCCTTCGGTTGGCACAAGACAACTTCTAATACACTCTCTAGATGCACTGTATCTGGTGGCAACGGTTTTCGTGGTATTGTGTGCAATGTACTTTACAAACATGTGTAGACTTATTGGCAGTTTTCAACCAAACTACGGTACAGACACTTTTGCAGCGGGGAAACGTTAATTGCAGTAAAGAGAGGGTTTCCTTGCGGAGAAGGAGATAAATCATTTGCAAGCGGGAGGTTTGTGTTGTGATTGAGGAATCATAATAATCGGGAGGAGAGGTATATTATTTAAAATATGATGGAAATTCCTACCTTTCGGTGAGTAGTGACATATCTGTTGTTGGACGTGAATATGTACTTGCCGAGAGGCGGGGCACTTGTCCCTCGAACTGGAGCGGTGGAACAATGCCTAGAGCATGGCACTCCCAATCGAGAGAACCCGTTTTGAATCATGGGCTGTCATGTCGAACCTTGGGCAAGTTCTTTCACTCTGCGTTGCTTCAGTTCACTCAGCGGCATGAATGAGTACCTGGCTATAGACAGTGATGGATATATGTGAACGACTAGTGTTCACGTATTGATTGCAGCGTAACTGAATGCTTCCCAGAGAAGTCGCGATAGTGTTCAATTGAACCGGTCCGCCTGGCAGTAAAATGTAAAGCGCTTTGTGCAGTCCTAAGGAGCTAGATGTAACCTACCTTTACTGTGTTTACCTGTCAGTATGTGTTTGACTGTGTCCAGCCGCCGACTGGAGCGAGTGGGCAGACTGGAGCGAATGCAAGTGTGACCAGATGCAGACTCGAATTAGAAAGTGTATCTCGGCCTCGTGCAGTGGACCGGAAGTAGAACATCGCTCTTGCACATGCGCACAACTAGACGTACAAGGTGCGTTTTGCGATGAAATAATGTTCTATCACCCGCGCTATATTCAAATTGTCTTCGCTTATTTTGATTCAGAATAATTTGTTGAAATAAAACACGCACATACGCTCGTACGCACGCACACACACACGCACACACACAAACGGTCCGAAACACGTCATCGTAAACATTCGAGGTTCGAAGTTCTCATCATCTCGGTTGGTCGCTGCACCTGTTTCTGTATCAAATAATTGTGATCGTTGCTTTCACACGCACGCATGCAATATGTCGAATGTCAATGCGTATGTGTTTGCCTGTACAGATACATGCAGCAACGTGTGCCGTTCGTCTAGGTGTGTGTCGGGTTACGTGGCCGACCCGTGCGACTGTTCATGCTTCTACCACTGCGTGAAGGTGGGCGACTTGTGGACGGTCATCCAGCAGTGCTGTAGCCCATGCACGGTGTGGGACGACTACAGGAAAACGTGCGTGCGCAATTCGAGTGACCCAGATTGCGTGTTCACCCCGTCAACAAAGCCCCCAGGTGTTTTACCGTCTAGAACAACACTTCCAGAAACAAATCGCAATTTTTTGGCTATGATGTTTTAAAGAGGAAATATTCAATTACGTAACCCCAGCTAGGTGTGTGTCATTGACGTATCAATTATTAAACCCTTACTGGTAATAGTTTTGAAACTGACATTCAACTTTCAGTGATGTTGGTTTAGAGGGATATGTGCTTTAGACATGAATTTCACTAAAAACGCCCGTCACGTCAGCTTTTACAACGCGCAGCCATAATTAATGTTATTGTGTTTTAAAATGTTAATTCATTGCTTCAGACCGACCAACTTTCTATTGCCGGAACATGTATTAACTTTCGAACTTAGACGATGCCTTTACACATTCCCGCCAATCGTGCTGATCTTCATTAAACGTATCCTTATTCAAGGGTGTGCGGGATCAATTGAGGTCTTTTTGTAATTGATGTTATGGTATTTGTAGGCGTATGTCCTTTGTCTCCGGGGTCGTCAAAGACGACATTTGTCCTGGGCGGAAAAGAAATGTCGTGCGGGGCCAATACGGAATTCGACCAGGCTTCATGCTCATGCGTACAAGTCCAGCCACGTAAATATTTGTGAAATGCTGTTTATTTTTGGATAGCTACGCCTATAACTAGTATTTATTTATTAACTTGTGAACAAGTTAAACATTAAAAACTTAATTAACTCACCTACATACATAGTCAATGAAATAGTCATAACAAATACACAACAACACATGCTACATAATTAACATATATTGAATAACCTTTTAAAACAAAACAAATGGTTCCACATACCGCATTTGTAAATAGCATTCAAATCGCAATTGACTTGAACAATAAAAGAGTAATACTAATTGCATTTTGTGCATTTAAATCCAACCTTGCTAACAATAAAGATAATAATTTATTTGACTGTCAACATATACACAAACATCACTATCCCTACCACCCTACTGATGACATCGCCAAAACTGTAACTTAGTGATTGGTCTTCCTCACTGTCTGCAGCTGCCGCTCTCCCCCTGGACGGCCTCGTAATCTGCATCACATTCGACCAGCCTCATCCATACGGCGCCGCCAATGCTCCTTGGGTCCAAGTGTCTGACGTAGAGGTAGAGACTGACCCCAACATCTGCAGCGTCAGCGGCAACTGTGGCTACTTCAATAGAACGAAAGAAGCACACCTCGAGATCCCCTACTTCGCCGGAAACCATTTTGATAACTTTGCGTTCAGGTAACGTGTTCCTACGCGTGATGTAGCCCGTTCTACGTGGTTGTCTATGTGATCGTTGTCTGGCGACTTGGTCTACAAGAGGTTTGAATTGAATGTGTGGATTGTTGTCTGCATTACAGTCTGTCTGAAGTATTAGATTCAGTTATTACTACTTTTACTTTGGGGGCAATCTAGCAATATCTTCTCTCAGGTATTACTTCTTTCAATATTAATTCGCTTCATCGGAATATGCCAACGAATATACCAATTTGCGGTGCATTTCAAGAAACACACAGGTAGCTAACTACATTTATTAACTATTTACCTTACTACCTAATGATTTACAACATATTTATAACTTTGGCCTGTCGGAGAAAGTTGGAAATAGTAGACGAATTGCACAGTGGGCAACGTATGACGCAACTGTGTCATAATTGGTGACATCAGAAATGAAATAGACACCGGTAACGAGTACAATATCAAAACACGACAATACTTGCTCGTTGCTCCGTGAACCACTGTTGTGGATATATTATTTAGATTAGTAAATATTTGAGCGTAGGTAACCACCAGAATCTTTCTGCTGCAGCTTCTGGTACCGACGAACTCCCGGTGAAGATGGGTCCATGGGACTGGTGCACAACGGCAACTGCGTGCTGAGTCCATCCTTTTCATTAATATCCAGCCGCGGACACAACTGCGGCCAGCTGCTTACTGAAGACGGCAGTTTTCGTAAGGCCACCTTAGAGGTGAGCTATTTACTAACACTTATTGTTTCAAGATGAGTCATTGTCGTAGAGTCAGGCCACATTAACTACCACGTAAAATACTTAATTACTACGATATTTCGATTTTTCCAAACTACATAAAGCATACGTAGATACGTCGAGGACGGTTTGCGTAATTATGTACGTCCGCACAAACCCTTAACCGACGGGAAATTAAAAAAGAGCGTTACGGATCCGTCGTTGTGAATTAGACGAAACCATGAAATCCAAGCGGTAAGAACGAATAATTAACATACACATTCTCTTGTTTGATTGTCGTAGGATATTATAATACACAGGCTTAGGGAAAGAAAATATTTAGTGGAGTTTAGTTTGCCAACATGGCTAAATCTCTTATAAAAAGTTAGCCACCAAGAATCCAGAATTATATTTTGTGGTACAGATATTGACTTTACATTGTAGCAACTGACTTGTTGACAGGCGGAGGACGGCGAGTGGCACATGTACACGATGAGCTACAATGGGTCTTACGTGGCTGTCTACTTAGACAAGGAATTTGCTGACGGACAAGCACTGACAGGTAGGATGTGCACACATTACGTGTGTGGGGGGGTGTGGGTGCGTGCTTGCGTGTGTGCATGCGTGCGCGCGTATGTGTGTTCTGTACTTTCCACTTATCCACGCTACTATTATAATTTACGCTGTCATCAAATAGGTTACGTCATTGAAAGACTACATACTTTATTGTCCTGTGTGAGAATAGTACGTCTTGGTATCCCATTAACATTGTTCTTTTCATATATAATGCTGCAATTTATATTTCTTGTTCTTCTATATTTGTAAATACAAAGAATATAGTTATGATTAATTCAATATCATGAAGTATTCATTTCAATTTCGGATAGGTATTCCCTTACTTACCTGATCGAACAGTTGAGCAGGATACATTGTAAGGAGACGTCTGTAGCTTGGTTTATGTTATGCATTGTCGTTGCCCATAATAAGATCAGTCCATTCCTTGAGCAGGAAAGACGCTCATTACGCAGTGCCCAATGACGATTGGGTCCTTCTTGTGCGCCGACTACTTTGACGGCCATATGGACTCGGTAAGTGAACATACCCGATATAGCGAATGAAATATCGCTATGGCTTCCAACGTAGTATTACGGAGACACGAATAGTAGCTTTAACAATACTTTATCAACATTATTACAACGTAGTAAATGACGAGAGAGGGGTGTGATGGCAGGGAACGACAGAAGGAAACAGAAATGGTAGATAAATGGAACGAAGACTTGGCTGCACGGATGGAGGTCTGAGAGAGAGCAGAGGGGACGACAACTGAAGAAAGAGAAGAATATTATACGTATATAAACATATTAGTAGCGCCATAATGTAGTTAACTGTGTACCTTGTCATGTTGTATCAATGTTTGTCCGACAGATCTCGATCTTCAACAGTGCTCTCAGCCAGGCTGATGTACAGAGTCTGTACAACAAAGGCAGTTGTACGGTCTGATGGGAGTAGAGGCACCTACAACTACGAACTTCGACATGCCAGTATATCGAAAGACAACAAACGCTGAGCTAACGAACATATACAATGCTAATAATGTCTCAAAACGTTAACGGGTGTATTTTGAACTAGATTTAACAATAATAAATCCAAGTCTCCATCGTTTGCATGACTTCGTTGTTCCACAAAGAAGGGTCAGAGATTAGCCCGGCCACAATGAACAATATGCGTGGTTTTGGATGATAAATTGTATTTCCAACGCAAGGTAGATCACCCTGGACATATGTGATAACACATAGTGTGTTAATATGATATACTAGACAGTTTCAACGATAAGTGTTGGGGCCTACGTAGCGCTACACAGCCTACGGCTTATGAATATAATGTTTATTTCTTTATTTTATCTGCTGCCATGTCTGTTCTACCCCAAGGCAAATTCCTCAGTTGAGACAATAGAGAAATGATCTTATACGTAACCGTAATTCAGTTTCAACTATAAGTTTGAAAATTGTGGATAAAGCGCGTTTCTTGGATTTTGACCATGTAGCCTATATTTGGCGGAGATAGATCGTAGAAATTGGTGGTGCAGAAAAGTTGATAAACAAGTGGAATTACTGATTGATAAGTATTATTCTTGCCTTAATATAATTCATAAAGTTGCAGTAAACATATATTGAGTAGCAGTTGTGCTTAAAGTTAGTTAGTTAAAGTATTTTAGAACAACTTAGTATAGTGAGTGATAATAGGGTAACTTAGCCTTCCATAACTTGTAAACAAGATTTAACAAACCTGATTATGTGGTAGAATATATAGGAGATAAAGTAACAACCATCATACTACTCACATAAGATAATATTTGTGTAAGCCAATACTTGCTAGCTAGATATTTTGATTAGGTAGCATTGTTGTTAAAATTAATCAAGGGAGATAGTCGGGCGGCGTAACCTAAATAAATAAATAAAGCAGCCTAACGTAACGTAATTGATTGTATTTAAATTAGGTCACTACCGGTAATGTTAGTGTTCGTGATAGAATAAGTAGTCGGCTGTGTAATTGAAATAAGTAACATAAAGTGTGCTGTATTACACAGGAAGCAGTCTTTATAAAGACTAAGTTAGTTAAAATAGTAAATAAATTCTGATAGGGATATGGACCCTTGCAAGCGGCAAGCCAAGGCAAAACGACACTTGGTGTGCGATCACTGCCACAGCTGGGTAGATTTTGCATTGTCCGGCTGTGGGAAGTCATGGGCAGAAACATGGAGGAAGGATTCACCTTTCAGAGCACTGGATTTTGGAAGACAGAAAGCAGAAGGAGATAGTTAGGTTGACATATATTGTGAAGGGAATGGAGATGGGAATTAGAAAGGAGACAGGTCGAATGGAGAGAGACGACAGGGAGAGAGGTGAGAATACTGCAAGACTGAAGGAGAATAGCAGTGGCAAGAAAACTGAGGAAAGGAGATTGAGAGGAGGGAAGGTGATTGGAGGGGAAGAAATTGGAAAATCGACGACAGAAAACGTGACAAGCGTGAAGGTGACAGGGAAGAAAGTGACCGTAGAGAAGGAGGGAGGGAAGATGGGACGGGAGAGGAGAGAAGAAAATGAGATGGGAGGAAAGATAAAGGGACGAAAGGAAGTGAGAGCAAATGTGATAGAAGAGAAAGACGGACAAGACACTGAGCGAGGGGGAGGACGTCGTTGTTTGTCTACCGGGGGCTAGGATTGAACATGTGACTGACAGGGTAGAGAAGGTATTGGGACATGGCAAGGGAGGGTCTATACTGGTACATGTAGGAACAAATAATGCAAACAGGGAGGGAACAACTGGGATAGTACAGAAGTATAGACAGTTAGTGAGGAAGCTAAAGAAGACAAAAGTTGAACAGATTATTCTGTCAGGAATTTTGCCAGTAATGGGAGGAAGGGGGCAACGTATAGAAACTGCAAGAGGATGGCGATCAACGCACTAGTTGAGCAGATGTGTGAAGAAGATTTATGGGGATACTTTGTTGAGAGGGAAGATATGTACATGAAAGAGAACGGAGAACCTGCTGCGATATGTTGACAGTGGAACAGGTTCCATCTATTTAAACTAGATTCGCAGGGGGAACTCACAGAAAAGCCTGAAACTGGAGGCATAGATAAAGACAGCACAAATAAATCAGCAAAGAACAGTCTGGAAAACTCTTATAAAGCTGAATATAAATGTGTTTGTTTAAATGCAAGGAGAATAGTAAACAAAAGAAATGAACTAAACATTATGGTAGAAGATATTGACCCTAACATAATAGGTATAACCGAATCCTGGACCACCACCGATATATCAGATGCCGAATTGGGACTGACAGGATATGTAATGTTTAGGAAAGATAGAATAGGAAGAAAGGGAGGTGGAGTTATTTTATATATTAAAGAATCTATCCAGGCTTATGAAATAAAATTAGAAAGAGAAGCAGATTGCGAAGACGCTGTTTGGTGTAACATAGTTACAGGAAACTCAACGTTAACAGTTGGGTTAGTTTATCGAAGTCCAAACATAGGCATAGAAGAGAATGAAAAAATACAAAACCCCATAAGGGAAGTAAGCAAACGGGACTCTATTATTATGGGGGATTTTAACCACGGACATATACAATGGAAATCTCTACAGAGTATGGGGAGTGAGGACCACAAGTTTTTAGTTTTAGTTCAAGATACTTTCCTTTCTCAACATGTGCTAGAACCAACCAGGGGTGAGAATATGTTAGACATAGTTTTGTCCTCACAGAATGAATTAGTTGACAATGTCAGGATATGTGAGCCACTGGGAATAGTGATCACAACCAGATACATTTTACCATCAAAGTAAAATCAGAAAGGAATAGTAAAAAGCAGTATAGGAGAAATTCCCACAAAGGAAGGTATGAGGACATGAGGAAATATTTAGCAAAGATAGACTGGAATAACACACTGAACAATAAGACGGCAACAGAATGCTGGAATATATTAAAAAGTGAAATTAAGTGCATAGTTGATAAATTTGTACCCTTCAAAAAACAAGGGAAACGGTCCAAAAAGAAACATTTATCGAAAGAAGCCATTACAAAAATTAAATATAAACAAATGATGTGTACGTCATATAGATGTACTGGAAATGATGAAGAATACAACAGTTATAAAGAAGCACTTAACTAAGTTACAGCTGAAATTAGAAATTCAAAGAGAAACTATGAACAACAATTAACTAGTAATATAAAACACGACAGCAAGAGTTTTTATGCGTATGTTCGAAGCAAACAGAAAGTTCAAGATAAGGTCGGTCCTCTAGAAGATAGTGCTGGAAATATAATATCAGAGGGATTCTTAATGGCAGAAGACCTGAATGAGTACTTTAGTTCAGTGTTTACCAGGGAAGATATTAGTTCACTGCCAGTACCAGAGGCTAAGTTCAAAGGGGCAGATTCAGACTATTTAGGACAATTAATTGTAACCCCGGAAATTGTAGCTAAGAAAATAAGGGCTATGAAGGATAATAAATCACCTGGAGTGGATGGGATTCCGCTCAAACTACTATTGGAAATTGTAGAACAAATTAACGTACCGCTTGCAACAGTTTGTCATTAGAAGAGGGAGTGGTTCCTTTAGAATGGAAAGAGGCAAACATTATACCGTTATTTAATAAAGGTTCGAGAAACAAGTCAGAGAACTATAGACCAGTGAGTTTAACATCAGTAATTTGCAAATTATTAGAAAGACTAATTAAAGATCACTTGGTGGATTTTCTTGTTAAACACAACTCGATAAACCCATCTCAACATGGGTTTTTTAAAGCGAGGTCATGCTTAACAAATATGTTGTTTTTGGAAGACATCACTAAGTGGGTAGATAAGGGATCACCAGTAGATATCGTCTACTTAGATTTTCAAAAAGCTTTCGACAAAGTACCACATCAAAGATTACTGCTTAAACTAAAGGCCCGTGGCATAGGAAATGGTTTAATAAACTGGATAGAAAAATGGCTGATTGACAGAAGACAACGTGAAGTAGTTGATGGGGAGGCTTCAAACTGGAAATCGGTATTGAGTGGGGTACCACAGGGATCAGTACTAGGACGTATATTATTCTTAATATATATCAACGATTTGGATGATGAAATAACATGCAAGGTGTTGAAATTTGCGGGTGATACAAAAGTGTTTAGAAGGATTAAAAGCGATGGAGATAGACAACATTTACAAGATGATCTTGACAAGTTGATCAAATGGTCTGAAAAGTGGCAAATGCTGTTAAATTTTGGGAAATGTAAATGCCTCCACGCAGGACACGGGAACGAAGAGGTAGAATATACAATGGTGGGTACTGTACTAAGTACTATTATAAAAGAAAAGGACTCAGGGTTAACCATTAGTGCTGATATGAAGGTTTCAGAGCAGTGCGGAATTGCAGCTTCAAAGGGAAATCAAATCCTTTGATTAATTAGGCGAAACATAACGTATAAGGAAAAAGAGCTAATACAAAACTGTACAAAACAATAGTTAGGCCTCATTTAGAATATTGTATTCAAGCGTGGAGGCCATATCGCAGGAAGGACATAGATATGCTAGAAAGAGTACAAAGGAGAGCAACTAAAATGATACCATAACTGAGGGATCTTAGTTATGAAATACGCCTAAAAAATGCGGCTTAACAATATTGGAGACCAGGAGATTGAGAAGAGATCAGATAGAAGTGTTTAAAATAATGAATGGTTATGAAAATATTGATAGAAATATTGTTTTCTCAGTTAAGAAAGATAGAAGGACTAGAGGACATGAAGTTACATTAGCAAAGGAGCAGTGTAGATTAGATATAAGAAAGTTCTCATTTTCACAAAGGACTGTAAATGAATGGAAAAGAGTATCTGCTGATTGTGTTGGTGCTAGTAGCGTGAATATGTTTAAAAATAAAATCGACACATACCTCAGAAGGGCGGGATACACATAGATAAAAGGGTCGGACTCCCGATAAGCCAAAGGGATTCCTTGTCCACCAGCCACCTAGAGTTAATTCTCTGGGTGGCAATCTTGTTAAATCTTGTTAAATGTCACGCCTGTGTGATTTTTCACCATCGGGTGTGTTGAGTCGTCGCTAATCGTCAATTACTATAAAAAATGTTCCCAGTCTTGAGAAGTTACCATTGTACTTAGATATGTACATTACATCATCGGTAAAACGTGAACATTGTGAAATAAAGTGAACAAAACTATAAGAAGCGCATTCACCAATCATAGTTGTTGGAACGGGGGCATTTGGGTTGTGCCTCAAAGAGTTGACGCCTTAGCCCCCAATATTTCGTGATTTTTTAACATGTTATTAGTGAGCGTCCATCCGAGTTTCAACCACACAGCTGAACCTACAACAACTCCTGGTTGATTCGTGAAAATCGCCAACAGACCCCCTCCCTTTCCCGATGGCATGCTTGACAGCATGGGCGTGGTGAGAGAAACTCCGGAAAATATCGAACGTCAGCGGGAAACATGTCCAACAGCACAGCGCCCCCCTCCCCGTTTACCGTTTTCAGATGTCATGACCGACAGCAGCCCGGAGTCCTGAAGCTCCGGCTCAGCCGTCCACCAATATTCAACTCGTTCTGCCACATAAACGAATAAAAAAATGTCTTTCTATCCGTATTTAGGTTTACGCATCGCCGCTCTTCAGAACACCTCACCAGCGGGTAGGTAACGGAACTAGAGATACATAGAGCGAAACACTGTTATTAATAAAATTATAATTGAGCCGTAACAATACCCGAAAACATACAATAAAGGTCGGTGAAATAAAATGATATCTTCACATGTTGGAGCCTCGGTCCCAGAGTACTCGCAGGCTAGAAGTAGAAGTTTTATGTTTTGTGTGGCTACCCCTTTAGCAATTCCATAGAAACATATTATTGTTGTGGAATTGGGGAGAGTGTTAAAAGAGTGATTTCACACAAAAAGCTGTGACTGTTGCAATGCTATCACCCATTATCCACCTCTTAGGATGTAAGCCTTGCCAAAATCACTACGAGCATTCGTCCCTAAAATGCATTGGTGGCTCAAATTTGGGGTTCTGTGTCATGGCCTAACTTAACCCCATTAATAAAATGAGACACACGTTTCACGAATTAGTCGCGATTAATTATGGTTATCAAGTTATCATTAAACTGCTGTGTAAGGAGAGCCTCTCTAAAACCTAACACCTTTTGTATTCGTTATGCCTTTTACGAACATTGTCACATACATTAAACACAACATTATAAATGTTTATGCGAAGATAATCTGAGTTTTCGTCGCGGCTTTGATTTGAGGCACGTAGCATGTTACGATGTGGATCATTCTTCTCTCTCTAGACAGTGACCCCAAGGGCGCCCTCAGTACGTGTGGTGACCGACAAATACACTTGGCGGCGCCGCATCATCGAATCACAAAAGCAGTCGTCCGATTAAGTAGTCACCCGTCATTGACATATAAAGCAGACATATAAACCCATTCAACCACATTTTGGAAACAGCGTTGAACTACCTAGATCGTTACTTCAAAAAGGCACTGTATCAAAAGAGTAAGTATGACATTTATTTTGTATGAATATTATACAATGTTAATACACGGAAGAAACTATTCACCCCTTGTATGTACATGATGATATAGTGTTTGCAGTATTTTCAGCGATGTACATCATATCCCAAGACGGCAGTGTTTCCCCTGGTATATAACAAGCGAGGCGGGCCGCCTCGCCGTTTTTCTATGCCCCCTCGCCCAAAATATGCCGAAATTGCCGCCTCGTAGCTATTTGATATGCCCATTTTTTTCGTTCTTTCGTGATATATTCAGCGTCAGCGACTGGCGCGAAATGACATCACAAAGTCACTTATATTCCTGCAAAATCGCAGATTTTGTAGCAACATCGTTTAGTCGTCTTAACGTCGCTCAGAGCAGTTAGGATTTAACTCCATTGAACAACGTGAAAGATATCACTTGTCAGTTGTCCAATCACGGAATATTCCTGCGGGATCCCCGGTGCCTCCAATTGTGACACCTTGCGGAGTTTCGACATACTAGAAATCTAGACATTCATGTAAAATGGCGTCCAAACGGTAACTTGCGTTTTGGTTCATCACGGTGGTGGGAGTGAAAACCTTACAGGCGGATGGCACTTGTCGGCACTTGTGTCGAATCCGAACTCTTTTTAAGCCCAAATAAAAACCGTGCATCCTATTCACTAATCGGCACTTGTATCGAATCCGGACCCTATTGAAGCTCAAATAGCGACCGTGCGTTACCGCACAACGCGCGTAAAATGAGAGATATACAGTATATAGCAGCATATGTTGATACAAACCGGAGCGCTATTTATGCCTCAAATGGTCGTAAGACACAATAGTCTTAAAGGTAAATATGCCTAGGATAATGTTGAATGATGGAAATACAGTGTATCTCACTGAGATATCAAAGTTAAGCAAAACTCAAGTTATAACGGCGAAATCAAAGTGGGTCCGGATTCGACGCAAATTACCAAATACCCACAAGTCTATTCAACTAATAACATGTTCTATGTGGTTTTGTTTTAGCAAAATAAAGAATGTGATTCGTAAGATATCTTTGTGCTAAATATATAATACATATTCCGACAAAGTTGTGCAAACAAACTTTTTGGAAAGTTGATTTGAGTGAAATACTTACGAATATAAACCACCGAAGTTCACATCATAAAAAAATGCCTATTACCCAAAACCGTGCATACTAACGGGTTACCAATAACTTGGGTTAAACAATTATATGTTTGCACAGCAATTGGATATAATAAGCAACTTATACTGTTTCATAAAAAGGACACAATTTTTTTAACGTTCTTGCGATTAATAGAAACATACTTTTGTGGCATTCCAGAAATGACTGTTTAATTAATTGTATAGCATTCTAGCAACAAATAAAATACAATCTTTTGAACATAAACCACCAATTTACCATAATATTATGATATTAAAATCATTTATAGGTGATGATGAAAGAGTCTTCAGATTATACCACTGGAGGTCTGCCAAGGAGTAAAGTGTAAAGCGCTTTCAGCAGTCCTGCGCTATATTCTACACGAACTTACATTTTACTGACTCTGTCAGCGAGGTAACAAGGCCAAGGGTTAGTGCAAAAAAAACAAAGCCACAACCAAGTACCAGTGGTCAAGTGGAAACCACACCTTTACAGAGTACCAGTGATAAAATGGAAACTACACCTCAACACGATGAAACAGTCATGATTACTGACTTTTATCAATCATGATTACTACATTTACAAGTAGTGTCTTGTTGTTTTGTATCTTCCCCTCAATGTTCAAACGTACCTCAGAATGCATCATTTTAAAGCTAGTTTTTAAAAAATCTCCTACCACCTCGCCCATCATTTCACCCAGGGGAACACACTGAAACGTATATTATTGACTGTGTTAAAAATGTGACGACTTTGTTTGGTTCGCAATTCCCTAACTAACATATGAAACAATATATGTTCAAATTTGACTGAGATGTATTTGACGAGAAGGAATTATGTACGTCGTCTGGGCTCAATCGTTTTAGTATTGATGAATGATTCACTAGAAAACATCATCATCAGTTGATTGAAGAATATATCCACGTCACACGCATTATAAGCACACACGCATATACATACGCACAAACTTACTGACTCACATACACTCACAAAAACAGGTACTTAAACACACAAACACACATATACACACGCATTGACGCGCACACGCACATGCACACGTACAAGCACGCACGCACACACACACACACACACACACACATACACACACACATATATTATAAGCACACACGCATGTACACACGCACAAACTTACTGACTCACATACACTCACAAAAACAGGTACTCAAACACACAAACACACATATGCACACGCGCGGACGCGCACACGCACATGCACACACACACACACATTTTACTCGCCGTAGCTTACAACCTAAACAAAGCTTCACTTAGGTGAATTCGCACCACATATCAATGTGTTGAGGAAATGATAATTGTGTCTCCCCTAACAACTACTGCATACAAATAATGTTCTAAAACATTGATAGATATAACATTGTATTACATAGTATAATTTACATTTCTACTGATTTCAGTGACATTTATAACAATTGCATTATTATATAGTCCGTCAATCTATGAAAGAATGATTAATGACATAGATGTGAGAGCGGTTTAAATCTCTCTAGCGTTGTGTCGATGAAACGGTGTCAACATTTTAACCTTTGGAGGTGCATTTGAATGAACCTGAATGGAATGCAATTGTATTCCAAGTTACTTCATATTGCACTAACCATTATGTCTAGCAACAATATGTGTTCGTGTATTTGTCTTTGACCAATATTAATTTTAACGATGACTTTAATTGTGTATGTATTTTAATGTTATATTTTTATTGTTGGAAAATGTATTTAGGAATTATGTAATCACTGTGCAAAAATATTCCTGAACTGTGAGTTATATTATGACAAAATACATTTGCAGGGCGGGCATCTAAAAACAATGAAGACACTTTTACTCCTACTGACGCTGTTGGTGCAGTGTCTGTTTGCGGGTAAGATACTGTATTGTGGATGGCCCTATTTCAATTTCTTCAATACTATGTGAACACAAAGTTGTAGCGACTTCAAAACGATGGTACGAGTAAATTGTCATACCATATTAAACATATTTCTTGTTTCACGTTTTAGCCATTGTTATTTTGGATTACAACTAGCTTACCCACAGAGGAACAAACCAAGGACATCAGTTATCACCAATTAATACAGTATTTTGAGTTTAAACCGAAAGTCGCTAGCCATTCTACAATTTCAGATCTCTCCGATCGCAAAGCAAATATTTAAAGACATCACCAGTTCGTAGATTAAAGGCAACTGATCCAAGGAAACGAAAGAACACAAAAGTAGGCAATAAAACATCGGCACTTGGGAGGATATAGACTTACAATGGCTCCAAGTGTACTATATTGATGCACAGCATCACCAGTCCTTTATAGCAGCGTCTCGTTAATATTTGACAATTGTCTTGATTGCTAATTAATCAAAATTGTACTCTCTCTACGTGATTAAACGGAGACG
Source organism: Paraescarpia echinospica (assembly GCA_020002185.1). Lineage (NCBI taxonomy): Eukaryota > Metazoa > Annelida > Polychaeta > Sabellida > Siboglinidae > Paraescarpia > Paraescarpia echinospica. The sequence continues at coordinate 76,246,865 of CM034532.1, read as the reverse complement.
ATACACACACACACACACACACACACACACACACACACACACACACACACACACACACACACACACACACATATATATATATATATATAATCCATACCCACTGCCTATCTCCTACATTAAACAATATCATAATAGCATAATTTGAATGCATGGCTGATTCTGGTGTTGGCGCAATATATTAGTCCTGTGTTACCGTGGAAGAGAATCAACACAGCAATGATTTGTTTTGTTAGCATGACACTCAGTAACTACTTGTATGGTGAAATTTTGAAGATTGATTGAATATCTCGAAACATTGAAGGTCAGTAGACCGCGTTGTCTGACGGCGTTGTTTGTATCCAGCGGCCAACTTCGGCGAGTGGAAAGATTGGAGCCTGTGTCGATGTGGCGAGACGAAGTACCGACTTCGAACATGCGACGCTCTTCCGTGCAGTGGATCGAACCAAGAGAGTCGCCCTTGCATCCCTCGTGGCGCCCTACCAAGTGAGTGACGCAGCGGAAGGCGTTCATGAAATCGGTTGCCATCAACAAAGTACAATGTGTAGGCGTGCGACAGTGTATCTGATTTCGTTATACCATCCTCGTTGTGTTCTTTATTTGCAACTGACTGCGGACGAGTGGAACGTGTTCTCTCCCCTAATTGTGATAGCTGGTACAATGTAACGAATCCTTCACAGTAACTCTTCTGTGACGTGCCATTCTTATTTCTGCCGTTTTAAATCCATCTCTTTCTTTCCGTAGCATCTTGGTGATGTGTTCCGTCCTGAATACGAACAGTTTGGATGCTGCTTCACACAAAATATCCATTATCGCTTTCTTCTCACAGTTGCTTCTAAACGTTGGATGATGTAGCTTCACTTAGCCCGGGGTGGGTTTACCTATCTATTTTAATCGAGCTTGCATGTATGTGCGGCTAGGTCAATGTTTTCCTCTTAGACGGATTGAAACTCGAACGCCAATCCTCCGGGGATTAATCTACGACCTCTAGAATAGGATATAGGATCTATTTCTTTAAAAAAAAATACCTAATGTATGTGAAGATTCTTAGCTTTGATGGGGTAATACAGTTGTTCGGAACATAAAATGTAATGTGCGCGTTATACGTGAAACGGAACCATACGTATGGATGCCCTTGCGTATGGATGTGGCAACATAAACATCGTCATTTTGAACAAACAACGAGTATCTGCAAGCGCGCGTTGGTGTTTATGTAACGATGCTATGTGATTTTTAATATTTGGTAAATATTATTATCACGACTGTCAACTACAATGGTATCCCGTCAGGTGACGGGAATTTTTGTTAGCAGGTGTAATGGAACAATCAAACAAGCAGACACAGGCGGTTTTATTTCGAGATCATTATTATGTTATCGTCCGTAGGTATTTAATAATTGTGGTTTTAACTGCATATTGCTTGCTTTGAGAGAGCTTCCAACTGCCTCGGACTACAATACAAGTCATAACTAGCTTTCGAGAGATATTTCATTTTGATCTTCTATACGATCCTAATGTGTATCTTTTCACAACTGTTCCTCCATATTGTAATTAATGTTTCGGTGTCTTCTTAAGTTAAACATCTGCAACACACACAAATACACACACGCACACACACACGCACACACACACGCATATATAGGCACACACACACAGACACACATACACACACACACACACACGCAGACATAGGCACACACACACACACACACACACACACACAGACACACACACACACACACGCATACATAGGCACACACACAGACACACACACACACACACACTCACACGCAGACATAGGCACCCACACACACACAGACACATACACACACACGCACGCAGACATAGGCACACACACACACACGCGCGCGCGCGCATACATAAGCACACACACACACAGACACACACACACAGACACACACACACGCAGACATAGGTATCACACACACAGACACACACAATAATATCATCATCATCATCATCGCGGATATAGCGCGCGCGCGTATACAGGCACACACGCCCACACACACACACACAGACATAGGTACAATAATAATAATAATAATAATAATACTACTACTACTAATAATAATACTACTAATAGCTATCACACACACACACGCAGACATAGGCACACACACACACACAGACATAGGCATCAATAATAATAATATCATCAATAATAATGCGCAGACATAGGCACACACACACACACGCAGACATAGGCACACACACAGACACACACACACACACACGCAGACATAGGCACACACACACACATACGCAGACATAGGCACACACACACACACACACACACACACAGACACACACACACACACACACACACACACACACACACACACACACACACACACACACACACACACACACACACACACACACACACACACACACACACACTGTTTACTGTGTTTGTTCTTGTACAGATCTGTGTGATAGCGTGTGCCCTGGTGCTGGCAGTATAATGGGTTACATACCCGGTGTATGCTCTGACGGTCAATGCTTCTACCACTGCGTCAAGAGAGATAACCTGTGGATGTCCACCCAGCAGTGATGTAACCATTGTGAGTTGTGGGATAACGTACTGAAGACATGTGTTCGCAATTCGAGTGACCCCGACTGCACGTTCATTCCGTCAACAAGCGCCCCAGATATAGTAACGTCTAAAATCGACAAATCGGGAAAAACATTCACTTAGTCTTCTGCAATATTAATATATCGTAATAAATGTAATTATGTTTGTATTCCTGGAAATACTTTTAAATGGCGTCTCTTCCCTCAGACATACATTCTGTAAAGATGATTCGACACGAATATCACCAACTAGTTGTGACTAAGTTGCTACCTCCGTTTTTAATGGAAAAGAAAAACGCAAAGGTTTGGTGCTACACATCTAAGAGTTGATATAAACTAACCATTTGCTGCTACAGTAAAAATAGTAACGTCAGTAATTACTCCGAATGTGGTCTCAAAATGGAATATTGTAACTAAACCTCCGACATCGTCGAGGCTGACAGCTTACTCATGACGAGAAGGCTTCACCAATAAGCGAGCAGCAAGCGAAGTTTCCGGCGCGTTAGCAATTCCATCAAAGACCCGGATTACCTTGTATTAGTTTTTGACACATTATGGAATACAGTTGTGTAGAATCTTACAATGTCGGCTTGCAATAAAAAGTGACGTTGCAATATGTGAACAGACAGAGGCGAAACAGCGGACACATCATTTCATCGACTGAGCCTGGGGCGACATCTTACTTTCCGGCCTGACAATGAAATTGACTACATAAAGCTGCCAAACTTCCTCCCGTATCTACAACACACTGCGTTGTAGACACTTGACATCACCCAGATGGGACTTACGTTCACCGGCACGATCTGGTCTTTTCAGCTCTTGCAATACCATTGGCCCTTGTGCGTGTGGCTTGAACCTGTACGAAGCTAGTTCTAACTTCATTTTGTTGTCATTATGAAAAGAATAAGAATATCCATCACGGCATGTCTAAACACATAGCATTATTTAGGTATATAAACACAGTGTCATCTCTCGGTCTTGTAGGGAAACTATTTACCAAAAACTACATATATTTAATATACAATTATGATACACTACTGTAGAGTATATAGCAAAGGGATTGATCTTCAAATTAATAAGTGCAATAGACCTACATTAACAATGAAAAAAGCGCCAAAAAAAATTGTACCGATTGGTAATGTGTGTTTATTGCACTGATTAAAATTGAAGATTAATAATTGTTACTATATACTACACAGTAGTTTATAAAAATTATATACTGTACGTGAAGGCAAACTGTGGTTTGTCTGAATAAAAGTAAATAAAAACCATACAATATCAGCATAAATTATTGTACATTCCCGGTAATATAATATTATTTCAATTTTTGTCGCGATTAAATAATTGCTACAAAACATTCCATATATTTAATTATAAACAGTGCATCATAGTGTAAAAATGGCTTGGTTTACATTACTTTGCGAAAAGATCAATAAAAATACACCTTTTTAAAAGGTTCGCTGTTAGGCTTGAGCCCATGTCGGTAGTAAAAGCGCATGCGCTGAGGCAACGCACTTAACCACTCGGCCACAGAGATTGATGGAAAAAAAGGAATTAACCGGATTCAGGGTGTGTGTGTGTGTGCGCGCGCGCGCGTGTGTGTGTGTCTGTGTGTGTGAGTGTGTATGTGTGTGTGAGCGTGTGTGCGTGCGTGTGTGTGTGTTTGTGTGTCTGTGTTTATGAGTGTGTGTGTGTGTGTGTCTGTCTGTGTGTGAGTGTGTGTGTGTATGTGTGTGTGTGCGTGCGTGTGTGTGTGTGCGTGCGTGCGTGTGTGTGTGTTTCTGTGTATGTGTGAGTGTATGTGTGTGTGAGCGTGTGTGCGTGCGTGTATGTGTGTTTGTGTGTCTGTGTTTATGAGTGTGTGTGTGTGTGTCTGTCTGTGTGTGAGTGTGTGTGTGTATGTGTGTGTGTGCGTGCGTGGGTGTGTGTGCGTGCGTGCGTGTGTGTGTGTTTCTGTGTATGTGTGTGTGTGTGTGTGTGTGTGTGTGTGTGTGTGTGTGTGTGTGTGTGTGTGTGTGTGTGTGTGTGTGTGTGTGTGTGTGTGTGTGTGTGTGTGTGTGTGTGTGTGTGTGTGTGTGTGTGTGTTTACTGATGTAGATTAATTTTTCTGTGTCGCACTCAAAACCATTTCTTTCAAAATAAGTTGAAGCGGCGAATTTTTTGCGGTCGTCTTGTTAACGTTGTCCGGTTGACTGGAGCGAAGGTTCCATAGCTTCATTTTTTTAACAAAGTTGGTATTCATGTGGAACCGTAAAATAAATGCACGTTCCTCTATTATGTGTTTATATTACATCGGAACACCGCACAATAACTCTAACTCTGATGCTTGCTTCGACCCAACATGTATCGTTGTAAATATGCTATGAATGTATTGAAAATGCTGGCATGTTGCGCCACTTTCTCGCCTCTTACGTCACAACCAGGCATACAGAAAAGTGCGCCAAAATATGCATATACGAAGAAGACTAATTGCACAGCATAAATTGTGTAATTATGAATTTATTGAATTCTGGCAAAAGTATTGTCTTGATTGAAATGGAAATATACAAGAATATGTAATATAATATGAATTCAAGATGTAGAGGGTTTGTATTCCTTTTAATGTGTGTTAAATCAATAACTGGAGCTGTGCTGTTTGTAGGTGTCTGTCCCTTGTCCCCGGGATCGTCAAAGACGTCGTTTGTCGTGGGTGGAATAGAAATGTCGTGCGGGCAAAATACCGAATTCAACCAGGCTGCATAATAATAATAATAATAATAAAGGTTCTTTTACCGCGCGATCTCTAACTAATAGTTAATCAATGCGCTCACAATATAGAAACATTATAAAAACAATTAAAATAATATATAAATTTGTTATAAATTAATTAATTTACAAAATAAAAAATAGATTAATAAATTAACAAGAGTCACTAAAACGTCCTGTAAATAAATCTTGCTATTGTCCACCATAAGTTTGTTTAAATAAATATGTCTTCAGGTGACGTTTAAATAAAAACACAGCCGTAGCATCTCGTAGAGTTAGTGGTAGTTCGTTCCATTTGGCCGGACCAGTTATGCCAAACGCTCGCTTGCCGTATGTGCCGTGGAACTGCAAGCTGAAGATGATCATGAAGCTGCCGAAGACGATGGTTTCGAGTTCGTGGACGTAGTAGATGTGCAAGGTACTTCGGCGCCAAACCATGGAGCACCTTGTAAATATACACAAGTACTTTAAACACAATGCGTTGTCTGATTGGCAACCAGTGCAGAAGCGCCAGTACTGGCGTGATGTGTGAAGATATAGGTGTGATGACAACTAGGTGGGCTGCCCTATTGTGTATCTTCTGGAGACGTGTTAAGTGAAATTCGGGTAGGTCCAGCAGCAGAGCGTTGCTGTAATCTAAGCTTGAAACAACCATCGCAATGACCAATTAATGGCAGACAGGCTTCGTGATGTAGGCCCTGATGGAGCTAATACGTCTCAGATGGTAGTTACACTTCTTGCAAACAGCATCAACATGCTGCTTCATGCTCATGTGAGTGTCAAAGTGAGCTCCCAAATTCCCAACGAGGTACTCTGGAAAGTCAAAATTTCTTTAGATGATAGGGACTGAGGGGCCACCATAAATTCAGTCTTATTGTCGTTTAGCTTGAGTTTATGCTTAACATCCAACATTTGACCTCACTGATGCAGTCACTAAGTCTCTGAACAGCGCACTCCAAGTCACCAGATATGTGAGGACAGTAGGATGTGTATATCTGAAGATCATCAGCAAATTTATGATATTCCACAGAGTGCCCCGTTAGTATGTCCTGCATTGGTGCTGTGTATACAGTGAACAACAACGAGCCGTGTGGAACACCGTATCTCACAGGGCGTTCTTCAGATGCATGCGCATGCGTACGCGACCAGTCAGGTAAATCCTCATTTCGTTTGGCCAACATTTATGCCGATGCATACGTTTGTACTTTGAGAGTTTAGTCTCGGTAGCGTGATTGTTTACCTGAAACAGTGCAACTCTGTTCACATCAGTATACCAGTGTGATGTTTCCTGACAGAAACCCTGGTTCACACAAACGAGTAGTTACTTTAAATTAATCTTTGCTAAATATCAACCTTTTATATTTTATGCATTTTGCTAGCACGGACAACACAAATGAACAGTGAAAATACAACCCTTTTCAGAAATCGTACGGCTGTTTCAATGAAAATGATATGTAAACAGAGACACGGAGATCTGGCATTTTATGATAACGTGTACCTCAATTATTTTGCAACACACGTCCCCGAAGTATTTACTATAATGCACATGACATGTCACAAGATATAAACACGCACATATCAATCAGTGTTATCATACAGCTTAGAAACATAAAAAACACAGCCTTAATTGTGGATCTTCTTCGTTTTCTCCAGCTCTCCCGTCGCAATCCGTAATCTCCTGCATCACTTCGACCAGCCTCGTCCATATGGTGCCGTGGGAGATCCGTGGGTAGACGTATATATGACGTACAGATTGAGACCGACCCCAGCATCTGCAACGTCAGCGGCAACTGCGGCTGCTTCGACAGCACAAAGCGAGCACACCTCGAGATTCCCTACTTCGCCGGCAACCAGTTTAGTCAGTCCGCGTTCAGGTAATGTGCCCTACGCATTATATTAGCGTTTTGCGTGGTTTGCCGAATGGTAGGTCGTGCCCAGTGAGTGCGGTTGAATGTTTGCATAATCGAAATTAATGACAGTCTGAAGTAGTACATTGTTTATCATTGGTAAGTTTTTCAAAAATATAAATTAGTATATTTGATGAGAATTCCGTTCCTGCAGTTTCTGGTACCGGCGAACTCCATACACGGGTAGTACCATGGGGTTGGTGTGCAACGGCATGTCCGAGGGAGACTCTACCATTACATTACTTTCTCTTGCAAACGAGAACTGTGGCGGACTGGAAACCGACGAAATGGATAATAAAGGATAAGATGGAATGAAAGTAAGTTGTATGTTTACCACTTTGACGCTTTCTCTAGTATATGAAGTAGGCTAGAGTTCGCTTCTACATGGATAGATCAAAATCACTGGAATCACATGACACACATTTCCGATTCATAACTATTTAGATAACATTTAACATGATTTGACCAAATGGTCATCAAAAACAACCTTTGAAGGTGAGAAGTGAACAAAGAAGCAAATGAGCTATTTAGTGTCCAACAGTTTGTCATCTGTATATCACTTATAAGTCAGTTTTATTTTAAATGCATTTCTAACTTGTGGATACCCATTGTCTACTAAACCCTGATCGCCAAACTTATTGTTCACCAATCCGCATCCCACTTGTTGCCAGACACCAGATGGCCAGTGGCACATGTACACGATGAGTTACGACGGGGCGCATGTCTTCTACTATGTTGACAATGTGTTTTCTTACTACGTATCAATGACAGGTAAATGATCTCAAATGACTCGAACAATGTTCTGCAATCATGTTAACACTGAACCATTGTTAAAAACCCTAAGTTATAAAAGAAACAGAACAAGTGTGTGTGTGTGTGCGTGCGTGCGTGCGTGCGTACGTGCATGCGTACGTGCCTGCGTGCCTGCGTGCCCGCGTGCCCGCCCGCCCGCCCGCCCGCCCGCCCGCCCGCCCGCCCGCCCGCCCGCCCGCCCGCCCGCTGTGTGGCTGTCAGTTACAGTATTATAAGTCGTCCACGTGGGTTAGTTCGCACTGGGGTAGACAGTAATGCCTGTATTGGGGTTAGGGTTTGGGGAACAAGAACAAATATAACGCGGGAAGCACCCTGGTTGGGGGAGTGTGAGAGGGGAAGAACATTGAAGAGATGCGGGGTATCAGTTAGACAAACATAGAGCATGCATGTTTTACTATTCATTCTAATGTCAAACTGATGTTGTCACACGAATCTTTGTCCGACAGATCTCGTCCTTCCGGAGTGCACTGACTCAGGCCAATGTCCAAAGCCTGTACAACAGCGGGGGCGCGTGTTCTCCGGAGTAGAGACGGCGGCCACAATAACCTTCGATATGTCAGTTTATTGATCAGCGTCACAAGCCAACGGAGCCAATTAACTTATAAATTACTGTCAATGTCACGGAACAACGAAATGATTTCATATTTATATGTTTATATCGAACTACATTTCGCATAGTATTCCAATGTCTACTTCGGTTGCATAATCTCGTTGTTGAACAAAGAAGATAATGATCAACAATTAAAGGATCAGTCTGTGATCTCTTAATGGACAATTTGTGATTTTGCTAAAAATCGCTAATTCTAGTGTTTCGCCTTAAGCGCGCGCGAACGCACACATACACACACGCACGCGCGCGCATCCCAAACCACACACCCACACACACATACATACATACATACATACATACACGACACACACGACACACACAACACACAACATACACGACACACACGACACACACACACACACAAATACGATACACACGGCACACACGAAACACACAACACACAACATACACGACACACACACACACACACACACACACACGACACACACGACACACACAACACACAACATACACGACACACACGACACACACACACACAAATACGATACACACGGCACACACGAAACACACAACACACAACATACACGACACACACACACACACACACACACACACACACACTCACATACTCATTCATACATACGACACACACACGCGACACACACACACTCACACACACACACACACACACACACACACACACACACACACACACACACGACACACACACACACACACACACACACACACACACACACACACACACACACACACACGACAAACACGACACACACACACACGCGCGCGACACACACACGACACACACACACGACACACACACACGACACACACATTATTAGTTTTGTGTTAGTAACACAAGCACAATGCTAACAGGAATGTTATGTTGTTGTTACTGAATAATCTTTCATTCATTCTTTCATTCAACTTTCACATACACACACGCACGCACACACACACTCCACACACGCACGCACACACAGACACATACACACCACACACACACACACGCAAGCGCACACGTACACTCACGCATCCACATGTACACGCCTTATCTTTGAACCAATTTTAAACTTCCACTACTTTGGCGAAGGTAATAAAATAAATTAAAATGGAATAGTGGATTGTAACTGTTAGCGTGAGGGTTCAAATCTATCATACTGCGATATCACCAAAACGAAGTGGAACCATCTGATGGCAACATTCAAAATGTGTCTGGGGATAGACTCTCATCCTTGCGACTACCTCAATTTGTTGATACGGCGATTATGTTTTAGAAATTCACACATGTGAATCAACTTTCTCGGATAATGCAACTGGACATGCAAGCAGATTGCACTTTGTGAACACAGTCAGTGATTTATAATCACAAGACACTAGAATCCAAATAGAAATGTAAATAAAGGTACGACGTCGTTTTAATATATTTAAGCAATTTTGGGGAAAATTGTCGGGCCTCCACAGAGTCTCAATTAACCAAGGTCCGTGAGGTGGCGCCACCGTTCGTCGCGCTCATAACCGCGTACTTTCAACAGTAGGGCTGATTAGTTACGTTGGACGTATACGGTGGTTAATAGTGATGGTGGTTGTTTTTGTTTTCCGTAAGACTTCCTACGACGGGTAGCACATTAGCAAAGATCTCCGTAACGAAATCCTCTGGTTCGTTCTCGATATAGAGCCGCAACACAACACTAGTGTAGGGCCACTCCACGCCGGAGTGTGGCAACAACGCGTTGTTATTCACCACTAATACACACACGGGCTATACGACCCCACTTCGTTCTGCCAACAACACACTACCACGCTCCCACCGTCGGCGCCGAGTTCCAAACTGTATGTAACAGCGATCATTGCTGCTACACATCGGCCTATAGCATGGCACCAACCCCGTGGCTCCCCTGCAGGCCATCAACTCCCTACAGTCCACATCGCGCTTACATTTAACCGGGCGTTAAATGTTATCCGGCTGATGTTTATATGCATATGTAAGGCATACTATTTGGCACCAGTAGATCACATAGTGATACATAATATCCAGTAGTTAAATATGTTTCGTTTGGTGTCGTAATACGAACGTTACAGTTAGAGTACATAATTATAATTTGCTGTTTCAGATGTGTGACCAAGTATAAGAGTAAGTCACGTGACGTGCGTGGAGAGGAAACTATTTTATGACAGAATTTGTTATGTCTGTGGGAAGCAAACATTTTATAATTTAAGTGTATATATAGACATAATTTTATATATATATATATATATATATATAAACATATATATATATATATAAACATACACGACGCCCGGATAAATGAAAGCGTGACAGTCGTAGCTGGTGCTAAACACATTCCCCTAGATAAGCGCACGCGCAGAAACGTCACCCGGATATTATTTAACGCCCGGATAAATGTAAGCGCGACACCGCTGTCTACTGCCAACGCAGAGCTCCAAAGGTCAACTGCCAGCCACGCTCAGTGTATTTACACCTGGCTACAACATCTCTTTATGTACCAGGCTGACCTTCTGTAGTCCGCCAACTGCAGCTACCGTCGAACTAATTAAAACTAATTACAAAACTATATTTCGTAACATCCCCATGGCCAACTCTGAGCGTTGCTCAGTGTCAGACTATCTTATCGTCGCTCAGTCCAGGAATTGCCCTAGTTGCAGAGTAAGATGAAATATACGTTTATAGCTGTGAAAAGTGGCGAACAGAAATTGGCACGCAGGCAAAATCTGTCCGAACAAGCGGCAGTGAGCCGTAGATTGTCTTCAGCTCACTATGTAACTACCAGTTTGACTTCAATCGATGCTTTCCACCAGCACGTTCTTCGTGCTGTAATAGTCTTCTACCTTTCAATACACCCCCCACGTTGTTTTGGCTAACCCACGTTACGTATATGTTAAGGTGTCCGTGTTAAAGTCATCAGGCAATTGTTGGTTTTGTTTATTTTCATAACCCGAACAATCCAGTTTCATCTTCTGATATTGTCGTAGGATTATCTTATATTGGGCTATCGGTTTCAGTGTTGCTCATACACCGATTAGCCGTTTGACTTGCGTATGTGCCTGTGACCTCTTGTCAGACAATAGCTGATGACTACGTGCGATATTAGAGTATCAAAAAATGGCCACAATATGTATAAACTGTTAGCCGAAACGAAGTCATACCTTAGCTGTTTCAAAAGTTGCTACAGAAAGTCGACTCTGCACTTGTATAGCCCGTCATTTTTAACAATCTCCCATGACCATTCCTTTGTTAAATTATCCATTAAATAAATGTTACGATTGGTACGATCGATTGTTTCTTTGTTGAGTTCCTCAGTCAACCAATGGCAATTATGTACATAGCTAATTTCGCGATTAACACATGTGGCATGTCTATATTACACCACTCACTCTTTTTTCATTATATTATGTACTGTGCTGATATATGGAGCATTACGTACTCAGTAAATGTTGAATGCCTAGTCTTGCTACATAAAAAAAGTAATAAGGTTTTTCTGCAGTGCTAAGAGATTGGACCATACGTCAAGGTTGTTCTATGATCTGCACATTCTTAAAGTACCTGATGTAGTGGAGTTAAGAACTGCTATAACTACATTTAAAGCATGCCATAATCAGTTGCCAAAGAGTGTACAACAGCTTTTAAGTATGTATGAATCTGTCTATGCGACCATAAAACTCAAACAATATATTTATCAATAATATAATGGTATGTGATTATTGAACATTGTCACACGGTGCATTGTGGCAAGTATAACACATTAGATGCACGTGCAATATTTTGGAAGCGGTGTTGTAAGTTGTTGTAAGAATCCGAGCGCTCATAGTATCGACCCTGTTGCATCAGTATGAGCTGATGCTTGATGTAGCTAATAATCAACACGCTTATGTAAAATACGGTGGTAGAAATGGGTAGAATCTTGCCAGTTTTGTTCTTTCCCATCTAAAAACCATGAAGATCAAGAAAAGTGATGTTATCATCTTATTCACAGTGGTTTGGGGTTATTTTAGGGAGAAATAGACAAGTGTGTGAAAATTCCCCAAAATGCAAACACACATTGTCCCTAATAACCATATCACACATGACTCATTAAATTGGTAAGTGTGTTGCCTATATTTCAGTAATTGTGATATTCCAATACCAATTAAAGTCGTTGTGTACGCTACTGGTATAGTTATATATAGCACATATAACTCCAAAATGGACCCAGCGTAATGTAAAGTGTGGGTCTGTATCATTTACGGCATAACGGCACTGCTGATGTGCAGTTGAATAAGTCCAATGTTAGTATTCCTGCAAGTCAGTTGGTTTAGCCATGGCACTAGTCTATAGAACAAAGTTGCCTTTACTGCAATTTCTCTTCAATCTTCATCTTCAGTGTCTTCTACTATCAGAGTCGCTCGTGTATTGCAACACTTGTGTTTGTTCCCTTCAGAGTCGCATAGCTGAGTGCATGCAAGGTTATTTCGTTTGCATGACCACCTTCGGGTATATTTGTTCATTGATTCAAAAGTAGTGGCCATCCATGTTGTAATGGGTTGGCACACTCTGAGTGCAAGATGGGACCAGATACTTGCTTGCACATGAGCACGTCTTGCAAGCACCCGGGGTAGGTGAACGTTTGTCGATTCCTTGGCCAGGCTTCAGCTGCATGAATTTAAGCCATTTCTGACCATTTGCGTGAACGACTGGGGGTTTCCTTGGGCAGAAGAGGGTGGATAGGAATTCTTCACAACCTTAATACCCTTCGGTAGACGGTTCCTGTCCTACACCAAGGAAATCCAGCGTCGAGCGGTGCAGTTGCATATCTGCGGGAATCAGATTATGCACATTTGAACATTCGATTTGCATCAAAGACATGAAGATGTTCTTAGCAAATATCTACTGACTTTGGACTTAGCTCAGCACTTCACGGACACCACTGTCACACCAGTAGTGTCGTGAAATTGAAAACTGCAATAACACGCGAATAGGGACAATGCCATAACAAACTAAAGATGCTGTTTGACTACAGAGGCAAGCCCACATGAAACGGCAAACAGTCGTGATTCAGACGGTGTAACTGCAGCAACCACTGACCATTGAGTCCATAATGTTCCACACTCACAATACACATATTTGCTCCTCTTTACTCTGAACAGTGTCACACCTAGGCAGCAATGCAGTACTGGTCGTGGACTCATGGGTACTTAGACTTATTCATATCCGTCCACAAGCAAGCAACTGTCCAACAGCCGAAGCCTGTCCATGAGCGACCGACAGTCCAATGATCCATGTCCGCCCACAAGCAAGCAACAGCTCAATGAGTTGAACTCATCCACAGCAACAGGCAGAATTGCATGTCACAGCCAACCCAAGCCCATCCAGGAGCGATCAACAGTCTAAAAAACCAAGCCTGTCAGTGAGCGAGCAACAATCCACTGATCCATGTCCGTCCACAAGCGAGCAACAATCCAACAACCAAAGCCTGTCCACGAGCGAGCAACAGTCTAATGATCCATGCCCATCCACAAGCAGCAGACAGAATGGTTTCCGGTTTTAGGTGGCAACCAACGCAGCTAGACGATATTTCTTCTAAGCCGTTGTTATTTATTAAGATCTCGATATGCAGCATGCAGAAAGAGACAACTAAAGGACCTGCGAATGAGAATACAAGAAATGATTTCCGCGGACGCGCTACGATCCAACACGATTGCACATACGCTAGACAACGTTGGCCTTTATGAAAACATTGATGAGAGGATGGTGAACGCAGATCTACATCAGAGATTGTATTACGCATCCATCGAGGACAGAATCGCATCGATGGCGAATCCCAGTGAGATGGTTGGGGAGATAGAGATCGTTGCGATGGCACGCTGTCTAAGACGACCAGTGCATGTCTGCGTTGGAGAGAGTGTACTTGAATATGGGATGGAATTTCAAGAGTCTGGTGTAATTATGGTCAAATCACTAAATCTGAGTCAAGATTCTAGTCATTGGGGCAGGTGACTGATCAACCAGAGCTGGGTAGAAAGCTCATCACTCCTGCAGCGCTGTCTCCCATCCCCAAACCAGCGACAATAGAAGAACCACCAAGTCGGAAATCATAACTTCCTTCCTGTCCATATCAAAAAACTGTATTGACAAAAGTCAAAACGCACAAAAGTAGGCCTAACCCAAGAGTTGGCAGGACACACAGACATCAGAAAGTACAAACAAGAGATCATACGAGAAACGATTATGTCATCAAAGAGCCTGAAGAAAGCAAGAAGAACGCAGGCACTAGGCAGAGACAGACTGATTACACTTCTAGACAAGCAGGGTAGAGAAATACAAGACCAAGATAAGATCATGGAACAAATAGAGGAATTCTACACCGAGCTATACGACAGTGAACAGAGTACCATAATTCACACCAACCTGAAAGAAGTACCAGAGATAACACCATGGGAGGTAGAAGCAGCGCTAAGAAATATGAAGAATGGGAAGACATCAGGCAACGACTATGTAAACATTGAAACATAAAAGCAGGAGAAGATATCATCTCGAAGACACTGGCTAAACTGTATACCAAATGCTTATCAGAAAGACGAATACCCACCGCTTGGAAGAACGCAAAGATGGTGATAATCTTCAAGAAGGGAAATAAGACCGATGTGTCTATTATCAAACATCTACAAATTACTCACAAATATACTAACGAATAGACTAGAGAAGACACTAGACGAAAACCAACCACGAGAGCAAGCAGGATTCAGAAGCAGGTACTCAACGACAGACCACATACACGTCGTAAACCACCTGAAAGAGAAATGCGAGAATATAACATCCCGCTCTGCATCGCTTTCGTCGACTACCAAGAAGGCTTTCGACTCAGTGCAAACTCAAGCAATACTTACCTCCCTTCAAGAACAGGGGATAGAAGATGTGTACATCGATCTCCTGAAAGACATCTACACCAACAGGTCGGTGACAGTCCACCTACACAAAAAGAGCAACAAGATCAACATCAAGAGAGGAGTATGACAGGGTGACACTATATCGCCCAAGCTGTTCACGGCAACACTCGAAAGCATATTCCGAAGACTGACCTGGGAAACCAGAGGCTTGATGATAAACGGAGAATATATCAGCCATCTTCGCCGACGACATACTCATATGCGCTACTACACCGCAAGAACTACAACACATGCTGCAGGAGCTAGCTGATGAAAGTAAAAAACAATGTCTGAAGATGAACATCTCGAAGACAAAAATGATGCTAAAAAATGACACGCCAATATATATCAACACCACGCAGATAGAGGACGTTGAAAGCTACGTCCATCTAGGACAGCGTTACAGTATCAGAGACAAAAACCAAGACAAGGAGATTCAAAGAAGAATCACCGCCGGTTGGACAGCATTTGCCAAACACTGCAAGATCTTCAAGGGTAACTTTGGAATCTACTTGCAGAGACAAGTCTTCAACTCATGTGTACTTCCAGCGTTGACATACGGCGCGGAAACATGGGCACTCACCATCCAGGCAAAGAACAAGCTAGCAGCCGCACAAACAAAGATGGAAAGATGTATGTTAAACATCACATATCGGGAGAGAAAAACAAACATCTGGGTAAGGCAGAAGACAAAGGTCATAGACGTGATAGAACAAATCAGAAGACAGAAGTGGACCTGGGCAGGGCACATCAGCAGACTAGGAGATAACCGATGGACATCGCGTATCACAACCTGGAGACCTTAAGAAGGGAAACTATGTAGAGGAAGACCGGCGAGACAATGGAGAGACGAACTAGACGAGTAGGGGAAGTAGGGGCATGTCCGCACACTTAAGGTGAAACACGCCGTAGCTAGTGCACTGTGTGTGCCAAGAGGGTGATATTTGGCATTCAAAAAGAGCAATCATATTAGTCTGTTGTTGTTTGTTAAGAGGCCACATTTGCCATCAGATATTTAAATATTTTGTAAAATGTAAAGGTATACCTTTGTGCGGACATGCCCCAAGGTACGGGGCAAAGCCGCACACTGTGTGAGGTTATGCCCCATGTATGGCGTAGCAACAGAGTCTCCCAGAGCAGACTGTGAACTGCATATATGTGTACGAGTATATTATTATAATAATGTGTATTGGTAGGTGTAGGCTAGGGTCACGTACAATACTTATTAGAACTGACAAGAAACATCAGAAAAATACAAATCAACATTTTTCATTAGAAAAGTGAAGAAAGTACAGTAATAAATAGGCCTTGAAACATAGCCCTCGTTTAAAAAAACCTAGTTTCGGGAAGATTGATTAACAGTTATTTGGAAACGTGCTCCTAAAGCAGCATGCTCTCGTAACAATCAAAGCAAAATTCGAAATGCAGCTTGTCAGACGGCTCCTAAAACAGCATGCTCTTGTAACAGGCAAAGTCAAATTCGAAACGCAACTTGTCAGCTGTGCGAGTTGTGTCACCAACTGTTGTTGGCTCTAGCAGCTTTGCGACAATGTCTTGCTCATCATGCCATGCCAGGTCTTTGGTTTCTGGCCAGCAAAAGGTGACAGCGTCGCTTTTATGCAAGTCATTGCGCTTCAGGTAACTTGTATGTACTTCATCTTCACGCCTGTCGACACGCACCACCTTTCCAGCATAGTACGATACCCGTTGTTTCTTAGCGAACTTGACAAGAATGTAGTCCCCCTTGTTGATTGCGGATCGACGGGCAACATGAACCAACGGTTCATTTTCCGAATCTTCCGAATCAGAGTTACATTCAAGCATACCGTCATCTGTGTCACTGGGTGAAGAAGAAGCTTGCGCACGTACAACACGTGATTTCTTCACATCTTTTGAACCGACCGCTGTAACTAAATATTTCTTCGCTGCTTGGTGGCGGTTTCACCGGAAGTTTCTTTACTCCGGCTTCGAGCATGGCTTTGTAAGGACTAGCCGTCAGGATCACTGTTTTGCCGCATTGTCTTGATATTTTCTTGCCGCGCATTTGAAATCCCGTCACGTGAGGGATCGGCAATATGTCTGACGGATTGAAGTGTCCAACAAGAGGATGCCCACTTGTTGCTGCTGCAGGCGCCGTCGTTGCTCCACTCGCTCCTTGCCCACCAGTTGAGCCCTGATTACGCGCTCTATCCAATCCAATCCACTAGTTTCTCTTCGGCCAGACGCATTCGTATCGCAAACAATATCGGTCGGATGCGATCCGGCAAAGTCTGCACTACTGAAGATGGCAGGGTTGTATGGAACAATACCAGTCTTTCTGATTCCATTGACAGCTGTAATTGCGGTCGCTGCCTTGAGGTATGCCCCGCCGAACAACATGGCGATCTGGTGGATGGTGACAACTCTCCCTGGATGAGAACGAAGCCAGATCTTCACCGCTTCGTCGTAATATGAGCTCAGAGGCTTCATAAATGCGACGTCCAACGGCTGCAGCCTGTGAGTGCAGTGTGGCGGGAGGCAGATGATGTGCACGTTGTTTTGCCTGGCTAAGTCAATTACCGCAATGTTTTTGGTGTGCGTCGCATGCCCGTCAAGAACAAGTAGTACTGGTTTGCTCTCGGTTGGCTTAGAAAAAGCGATGAGGTGGTGGAACCAATCTGTAAACAGATCTATTTGCATCCACCCACTTGGGTGGCATGCAAATATACTCTCCGGGGGTGCACCGTCTATCAGCTCTGGCTTTCTGCGCACTCGCGGGAAAATCAACATGGGAAGCACATAGTTGCCTGCCTTGTTCATGGCGATGACTGCTGTTACAAGAGTTCCTCGGTCTGCCGATGTTAGACACCCACTTTGTTTCTTCCCGCAGCGGGCGAGTATTTTAGATGGTCTATCCTGCACTGTTGTAATACCTGTCTCGTCTACATTGTATACATCGCCTGGCTCAAACATACTGACATCGATCAATTCGCCGTACAATGCATAGAACCTATCTACGTTGGCCTTATTAAAGCCCCGTGCTCGTGCCGCCGACGTAGCTTCCGGCGTTCGCAACGATAATTCCGGGTGCCGATACCGAAACGACACGAGCCAGTCACTTCCTGTCATTTCAGTTTGGTTGTTGAAGTTGTGCGGAATGTTGTTCCGCACGGCCATCTGGTAGGCGACATGCCGTACGTCATCTCAGTCCAAGTAAGACCTCTTCCATACGGAGGATGTATAAACACAATTCGCTTTCTTGTTCCTCAGAGAAGTTGGTTCTAAACCCCCCTGCAAAACCTTTTTTAGCGCCGGTTATGATTTTGTTCTTATTCTTTATGCGATCTCGCAGTTTTGACCAGGGCACATTGAATTGCTTCGCAATCTGGCGATATCCAACGCCCCCCTTGTTCCACAGCTCAATAGCCAGTCGCATGTTTTCATCGCTCCATGACTGTTTGTTGGTTTTCCTCCTATAGTGTCTCACCATTGTGCACCTGAAGCAATCACGCCATCGTGGTTATGTACGCCTATGCGTAATTATAAATTAAGCTACATTTGTTTAAATGTAATATGGTACTAACGATATACAACGTGGCGCGATGTGAGGCCAACATGATACAGTCTAATGCACATTGAAGCAGCGAATGATTTATGTGCGGTAATTATAAATAATCATCATGTAGTATATAATATCGACGTTTCCAATAATACACGCACTAAGCAATTGAAGTATCCAAATGTATATAGGTTACATATAATCGCCGACAAACGGGGCATGTCTGCACAGCGTGTGGGGTATGTCCGCACAGCCGTGTGCGGTCATGCCCCAAGCATCCAACACGTGAACATTTCCGAATTGTTCGAAAATGCTGCTCATGAAAGTAAGCTGTATTTCCACTATTACAACACCGTTAAAATGCAGGTTGGAATTATATAAATACATTCGTATGCAAGCTTCACTGTTGATATA
>CM034532.1:76148883-76226344 GCA_020002185.1 Paraescarpia echinospica | reverse complement strand
GTGTGAAGAAGAGGGCGTGGGATTCATAGATTTATGGGGGTACTTTGTTGGGAGAGAAGATGTGTACATGAGAGATGGCCTCCATCTAAGTGGAAAGGGGGCAGCAGTATTCTCAGAGAATCTGCTGCGATCTGTTGATAGTGGGACAGGTTGCATCTATTCAAACTAAATTCGCAGGGGGGACTCGCAGAGAAACCTGAAACTGGAGGCATAGATAAAGACAGCAAAATAATTCAGCAAAGAACAGTCTGGAAAACTGTTCTGAAGCTGGCTATAAATGTGTTTGTTTAAATGCAAGGAGTATAGTAAACAAAAGAAATGAACTAAACATTATGGTAGAAGATATTGACCCTCACATAATAGGTATAACCGAATCATGGGCAACCACCGATATATCAGATGCCGAATTGGGACTGACAGGATATGTAATGTTTAGGAAAGATAGAATAGGAAAATGGGGAGGTGGAGTTATTTTATATATTAAAGAATCTATCCAGGCTTATTAAATAAAATTAGACAGAGAAGCAGATTGCGAAGAAGCTGTTTGGTGTAACATAGTTACAGGAAACTCAACGTTAACGGTTGGATTAGTTTATCGAAGTCAAAACATAAGCATAGAAGAGAATGAAAAAATACAAAACGCTATAAGGGAAGTGAGCAAACGGGACTGTGTTATTATGGGGGATTTTAACCATGGGCATATAAAATGGAAATCTCTACAGAGTATGGGTAGTGAGGACCACAAGTTTTTAGTTTTAGTACAAGATAGTTTCCTTTCTCAACATGTGCTAGAACCAACCAGGGGAGAGAATGTGTTAGACATAGTTTTGTCCTCACAGAATGAATTAGTTGACAATGTCAGGATATGTGAGCCACTGGGGAGTAGTGATCACAACCAGATACATTTTACTATCAAAGTAAAATCAGAAAGGAATAGTAAAAAGCAGTACAGGAGAAATTTCCACAAAGGAAAATATAAGGACATAAGGAAATATTTAGCAGATAGACTGGAATAACACACTGAAGAATAAGACAGCAACAGAATGCTGGAATATCTTAAAGAGTGAAATTGAATGCATCATCGTCAAATTTGTTCCCTTAAAAAAACACGGGAAACGGTCCAAAAAGAAACACTTATTGAAAGAAGCCATTAGAAAAATTAAGTATAAACAAATGATGTGGAAGTCATACAGACGTACTGGAAATGACGAAGACTACAACATTTATAAAGAAGCACTAAACCAAGCTACAGCTGAAATTAGAAATTCAAAGAGACGCTATGAACATAAATTAGCTTGTAATATAAAACATGACAGCAAGAGTTTTTATGCGTATGTTCGAAGCAAACAGAAAGTTCAGGATAAGGTCGGCCTTCTAGAAGAATATAATATCAGAAGGATTCTTAATGGCAGAAGACCTGAATGAGTATTTTAGTTCAGTGTTTACCAGAGAAGACATTAGTTCACTGTCAGTACCAGAGGCTAAGTTCAAGGGGGCAGAATCAGACTATTTAAGACAATTAATTGTAACCTCAGAAATGGTAGCTAAGAAAATTAGGGCTATGAAGGATAATAAATCACCTGGAGTGGATGGTATTCCACCCAAACTACTATTGGAAATTGTAGAACAAATTAGCATACCGCTTGCAACAGTTTTCAACTTGTCATTAGAAGAGGGAGTGGTTCCTTTAGAATGGAAAGAAGCAAACATTATACCTTTATTTAAAAAAGGTTCAAGAAACAAGTCAAATAATTATAGACCAGTTAGTTTAACATCGGTGATTTGTAAATTATTAGAAAGACTAATTAAAGATCACATGGTGGATTTTCTTGTTAAACATAACTTGATAAACCCATCTCAACATGGGTTTCTAAAAGCGAGGTAATGCTTAACAAATATGTTAATTCGACAAAGTGCCACATCAAAGATTACTGCTTAAACTAAAGGCCCATGGCATAGGAAATGGTATAATTAACTGGATAGAAAAATGGCTGATTGACAGAAGACATCGAGTAGTAGTTGATGGGGAGGCTTCAAACTGGAAATCAGTTTTGAGTGGGGTTCCACAGGGATCAGTACTGGGACCTATATTATTCTTAATATAAACGATTTGGACGATGATGTAGCTAGCAAGGTGTTGAAATTTGCAGATGATACAAAAGTGTTTAGAAGGATTAAAAGTGATGGAAATAGACAGCATTTACAAGATGATCTTGACAGGTTGATCAAATGGTCTGAAAAGTGGCAAATGTTGTTCAATTTTGGGAAATGTAAATGCCTTCACACAGGACATGGGAACGAATATGTAGAATATACAATGGGGGAAATGTACTAAGTACTACTGTAAAAGAAAAAGACTTAGGGCTGACAATTAGTGCTGACATGAAGGTTTCAGAGTAGTGTGGAATTGCAGCTTCAAAAGGAAATCAAATCCTTTGATTGATTAGGCGAAATATAGCATATAAAGAAAAAGAACTAATAATACCGCTGTACAAAACAATAGTTAGGCCTCATTTAGAATATTGTATACAGGCGTGGAGGCCATACCGCAAGAAGGACATATATATGCTAGAAAGAGTACAGAGGAGAGCGACTAAAATGATACAAAAACTGAGGGATCTTAGTTATGAAAAACGCCCAAAAGAATGTGGTTTAATAACACTAGAGACCAGGAGTTTGAGAGGAGATCAGATAGAAGTGTTTAAAATATTGAATGGTTATGAAAATATTGATAGAAATATGTTTTTTTCAGTTAAGAAAGATAGAAAGACTAGAGGACATGAAGTTACATTAGTAAAGGAGCAGTGTAGATTAGACGTAAGAAAGTTCTCCTTTTGACAAAGGACTGTGAATGAATGGAACAGATTATCTGATGATTGTGTGGGTGCTAGTAGTGTGAATATGTTTAAAAATAAAATCGACACATACCTCAGAAGGGCTGGATATATGTAGATAAAAGAGTTGGACTCTCGATAAGCCAAAGGGCTTCCTTGTCCACCTGCCATCTAGAGTTAATTCTTGTTAAATTGTCACGAAAACCTGGCCCAGAGACTTAGCCACCCCATGTAATTGAACAGTAAAGGGAAATGCTGGCGTAATCGGCGTGTTTGGTTTCTATGTACATTTACAGATGGAAAGTGCCCAGTTAATGTGCTGGTGGCCTAACTTGATTGACGACAAATATTCACCAATGCCACGGGAAGATGTATTTGGACAGTTGTGATTGGAAATGACATCATAAAAATATGACTAATGTCTGAATGTGTTCTTGTCGGTGCCACGAAAACACCACGCACAATAATGAGCATTTCAGCGTTTATTTTGGCGCTACAGGCCGACTTGTTTTAGACGTCACCGACGATGCACATCATCGATAAACGAAATACGTCACAAAGCAAACAGTCATAAAAACGTAATAAACACAGTGGTCTCCTCCATAGTGTTCACATTGACAAGATCATTCACACTGTGATATGTTCGGTTGGGTGAAGTTATATTTGATGTTGATTTTGTTCGGTGGCAAGGCAACGGTCTTTCTGTGTCAGAGTGATTCCGACCAAAGTCTCACAGAGTTCTTCAATGGTAAGAAGGCAAACATGCATTTGTCTGGTGATTTATTAAGCAGTTATTCATTGTGAAGTTCGGACAGGTCGTATGAAACTGTACAATCAAGAACATGTTATATAATATTTACAGGCATTCAACATGTTTCGCATATATGTATATATATATATACATATATACGCACACACACAAAATATTATGATTTAACTTATTTACCTCTGTATCAATCGTACATACGACATATATATATATACATGTATATATATATCACAACGGAATATCGGTGTGGGCGAATTGATCGACCCCATAAAACATAATGTTATGCCACTCATATAAATATGTTCACTCTACATACAAGCGAGTTGTTGTGCAAAACCGGGTCGTGTAGTATACGTAATAGTAAAGCAACCAATCAGCCAACGCCATGTCTGTTGTAGCTTGGAACCTTGGGTCCAATGAGCGCGCTAGTGCTGATCACGTGACGCGGCAGGTCTCGTCACCTCTCGCATCGCAGGAACTGTCGCGAGATTTTCATTGAGCAGAATTCCACCGAGTTGAGCGTGTGGCTGGTTTCAGACGTACACGGGTGCTGCTTTACCGGGGCCGTTCTTCACGGGCGACCTGGAACGGACAACGGGACGAATATATAACAATAATGTAACTTCTTTCGCACCTAAATCCAAGCTCACAGGCGTATCAATACAAAAGGGTTACTCAATCTCAGAATCGATAGGCCATATTAAAGTCGTCAGCAGATGGCTCGATACGCCAGGGAACTAAGGTGGATACGCAAATTTATAAAGGTAAGTATATGCAGTTGTATATGACACATGGTACAGGGAAGTTTCTGTTATCATTCAGTTCAAGATGACACGACGGTGTGCTGCCTCCAGTGGTTCTGGCACAGTTACTGCAACTTCTACATCTGGTACACAATGTCGTTATTGTTACTGATGCCATGAGTACAATCGCTATTAGCCAAGAACAAACAAGATGAGTGAGTTAGTTTGTACCTAACCACACACATGCATATGATCTTCAGACCGGAACTAAAGAACTGCTAGCTGGAGCCAGCGAACTGGAGCAAGCGCGTCGTACCTGTAAGCGGCCGACGGGGTGGCTCTGGCTTGGATGGAGTATCTCCTCTCCTCCACTGCAGCCCCCGTCATGGGTGCCGCGGCCCTCGACTGTCCACTGTACCGGCCACTGGGGCTGGACACCGGCGAGTCGACTGAGTAGCGGTCATCTGCGAACTGGACAGGGCCGGAGCTGGACATAACCCTAGCCTGGCTGGCGTACTTGTCAACCGATTGTTGTTCCGTCATGCCGTTCAGCAGCCTTGGACTTGCTCCAGGAGTAGAGCTGTTGAACTGTGCCCGCGTCTGTACTTGGTATATCTCATCTGGTCCGGACGAGCCTTTCACGAACCTCGCATTTGGGCTACGGCCGTCGGCAGAGAGACCCGAGCCTGACCTGGCATGGACGACATATGTGTCAGTCGCACCGGTCGCACGCCGGGAGTCGTTGGTGTAGCTGTCTAGGAGACCGGAGTCAGCGCTAGGCCTGGCGCGGGTCTGGGTGGAGTATGAGTCCCCCGCTGGTCGCTCCACCACGCCGTTGATCGGCCGGGTCTCCGAGGAACGTCGGGCTCCAGGGACTAGGCCTAGTCCTGTGGGCTGTGGCCGTCCTTGTGGGTTGTACGACTGGCCTGTTGGTCGCTCGGTTGTTCCGTTCCCACGTCTGTAGTCTGTGGTGTAGAGGACATCACTAGATAATTCTGCACTGGGCTGGGCGCGCGCTTGGATGGAGTACGACTCGTTACTCGCTCGTCTCTCGGACTGGCCGTTCGTGTATCGAGCCTTGGTGTTGTAGCGGTCATCGGGGATGAGTCCGGAGCTTGCGCCAGACATTGTGTGTGTCTGGATGACTTCTGTTGGTATCCCGTTCGAGCCGTTCGTATACCTGGTGTTGCTGGTGTAGCGGTCGTCAGTGGGTAGTCCGGAGTCATTCCTCGGTTGAGCGTGCCCCTGTGGGTTGTACGCCCCGTTGGTAGGTCGTTCATGCGAGCCGTTCATCAGGCGGGTCTCGGGATTGAGTCGGTCGTCGGGGAAGAGTCTAGAGCTGGCGCTTGGCTTCGTCTGTTGTATGGTGTACATATGTTCCTCTACAGACATTCCTTTGCCACCCCGGGGTGTGTAGCGGCTGTCCTCTGCTGGACGCTCCACCTTGCTGGTGGCACCCCGAGCGGTCTCGGTGCTGTAGCGGTCACTCGTCACCAACACAGACCCTGCGCTCGGTCTCCGCCGTGCCTCCAGGGTGTATGTCTGGTCGTCGTTGGACTGTGACAACTTCACTGAACGACCGTCAGTGTTGTACTTGTCGTCGACTCTGTCTGTCCGACGCTTCATGCGCAGCGTATACGTCTCGCCGTCATTAGACCGGGACGCGTTGGCAGTGCGAGCCTCCACAGTGTAGCGGTCCTCCGCTGCCAGCATCGAGCCTGCGCCGCCGGCGAAGCCGTAGCCTTTGGGCCCGAACTGCCTGCTGTAGCACGCCCGACAGAAGATGTTCCCTTCGTGTTCGCTACAGCTGCCCGGCTCCAGCAACTTGCGGCAAGTCTCTACAAGGAAAGACGACTTTGGTATAGCAACACGGAGACAACGGATGATACTACATACGGACGATCTAAAGAAGATGTCTTAACACACCGATCACTAAAAGGGTGGAACACTAAATAATGTCAAATTTAAATGTCAAGAACACTTAGCGGGGATTACACAACTAAATTCGGGTCATGTCGAAATATTCTGCAAAAGCTGCAATACCTTCATTTGCGAATTGTGATATGTTGGGACACAATTTCTTAACATTGTTGATCCTAAATAAACATAATGTTACAACAGAGTGCGTTTGGGGCAACGTCGTTTCGGCCCTGTGGTCTACTCAGAGGGAAAAGGATTACGGAAGTAAGTAAAATTCCAAGTGATATATTTTATAGGATGTTGTCCCATTTGGCTATTATAGTCGGTATGAGAACGATCGGACTACAGATGAGGATACGTACTGCATTTGAAGCAGAGTTTGTGCCAGCTTCTCTTGAGCGCCTTGATCTCCTCGGCGAAGTAGACTCTCTTGCCACAACCCGGGCAGCAGTCGAGGCTCGCTGGGTCGATGGAGCTCGCCGGGATGTGCTATTGGGACGGCAAGTGGTTGACGTGAGACAAGGCATTAGACAGTGTAGTTGTTATATCAGGCCTATCTTACCAAATATTGGTCATTTATAATCGTCCACCCTCTAACACCTCATTTACAAAGTCCGATCACGACAAACAAACTACCGGTACTATAGCCTAGAGATGTGTATCCACGGTCTTGTAAATTACAAAAGTGCTAAAACTGGTTAGTTAAATAAATGATAATAAGTAATAATTTTGCTCCAACAAATTGCACACATGTGTACATATACTTGTATGCCTATAGTCATGTATGCAACCTATTGGAATAAGTAGTGATGCAGTGTATTAAAATATGACACAATAACTGCGTGGTAAGAAAAAAAATTATTAGTTAAATGGCCACCTAAATACGCAACTGTTTTCGACACATCCGAAGAGAAAGCGAGACGAGCGATCACATACCTGTGGAACGGCTAACACCTGACTGCCCGGCTGAGGCCGTAGTTGTTTGACGGTCGACTCGGTGGACAGACCGGCCGCGCCGCCCGCGAAGCCGTAGCCCCGCGGTCCGAACTGACGGCGGTGGCATGAACCACAGAACACCTCGCCATCGTGTTCGTTACAGTTCGTGCTGTCCAGACCCCTCCGACACGTGACTGCAACAAGAGATTCGTTGTTAGGCATTTAACACATGTAGCAGCGAACTTATCTGACTAAAGTCATGAATACACTCAATATATATTGTTGATAACGCACGATGACAATTCTCTATTAATTGTTGTTGTTGTTGTTTTTCTCAGGTGGCTATAAACACGTTGCATTTGTTTAGCTCTGTTAAAATTTACAAACGAAGAAATGGCGTCTGATTGGTTGCTCTGAAAACGTTCTTATCCCTCTTTTCAACAATTTGTATCCATCTTGAATCCGTGTACTCGAAAGCATTATACATGCAGAAACGGCAGGTGCTGATTGCTTCGTACTAATATAATTTATAAGCGGTGTCGTGTGAATATTCAACAATGGAACTATTTCAATATCTGGAAAAGTCCACGCAGATTAAATGTATTCTCTTCAGTGTCGTCACATTTAACTCGGATACGTAATTTGAGGACAACAACGTGAACTGAACTGTCGCATGTCAATAGTGCGTCAGAAGTACATAGAAATCAAAACGATGGGCGTGCAAATAAGGAAGGAGCATGCTTAATGCCACGCTATTTATATAAAAAAACAAGATGGATTCCATTTAAAGAAAAGGGAAATTATTGCGGTGTTATGAAAATGTTGTGCAATGTCATGTATTTTGCACAACAAAACATACTCCTGTACAGGCAACTCACTTAAATTATTATTGATCTCAAATCACTATACAAATGTCAACATTCCAATGTGATTTGTCAAAGGCTCTATGCTGAAAGTAATTGTCCCACGGCTTACGGCGTGCATTCGACGTCTAGTCCCACGGACAAACGCTGTTCTGGTTCAGTGACAGCGTGTCCTGCCTTCGTGCGGCCATGCCTCGGTGAAACGACATCAATAAAACGTGTTAATGCCAACACGCTTTCCGGCAGCCACTGACCCTCGCGTGTAATGACTTGGCAGCAATAAAACGGGCTCTTCGCCAACCATTGTGATGCAGAGTAATTATGTTGTGTCGTCAAGCGCGCGTCAAGCTAAAGAATAACTCGACGTTGTCAGAAGTGAATTGCTTACAAGCGTCTGCACTGCGCCGTAAGCCTCTCACACTTCCGACACGCCGGGCGCGAGTCGACAAGGATTTGGAGTCTCTCCATCTGGCACGTTACACTGGATATTTATTTAAGGAAACCAAAATGTAATGGAACTGAAATGCTAATAAACCGTATCTGGATATTGTTCACGTGTTTCAGTACTCTTCCAAAGTGTCCCCACAATTTGGAAACGCCAAACGCTTGTATTCGTGTTGGACAGTGAAACACGTCTTGCTTTGTTACTGTTCATTGCAATAAAAGGGAAATGATCCAGATGTCGAAATAGTTGGGTTCATGCATATTTATACAGCGCCGCTTTTATGTTAGTAAGACGCAATCAAGTCGACCATGTCGGAAGTGCGCATGTATGTGCATACACGTATATATGCACACATGTACATGCACGCGTACAGGCGTACATGCACAGACATAGACACACACGCACGCACACACACACACACACACACACACACACACACACACACACACACACACACACACCAGAATGGATACAAAATCTGCCTGATATGCACGAACAATGGCTAATGTAACTTTGTTTGCCGTCGCGTCCTTCTGCACACAATCATGTTGGCACAGGTTAAGCCGGTTTCCAAACAACTGCACACGAACAATGTTGTAACCCAAACGCTAAAGTAATACTGCTTTATTTACGAGTCTAGAGTGCTCGGTTCAGACATTTTGACAATCAGCGAGATCTCATGTCTGGCCGATACGTACCCACAAAAAATGATATCGGTGTAATTTTCAGTTATTAGTAATACGTTATTGGGTGAACACGGGATTAGACCAACCAGAGGCGATGAGGTCATTTATTGGAATGCGGATTTGCAAAGACCAGCGTTTGCCGCTGTGACCAATGCACCTGTTCACCTTTGTTTTCGGGTGTAAAATTGCTACTTTGAACTTTTATAGGACTGCGATATCAGTTGATCGTATCCATAAGGTAACACAAACTAATATTCAACGGCTTGTCTTGGTATGCGTGGAATGGAATTCACAGTAATCTTTTCACACAATTTTCACGGTTGCGAAAACTATGCGTGAACTTCAGATCGCCTTTTCGGGAGGATACAACTTTTTATTGTTTCACTTTTGATAAAGACCAACTGCGCCCCGTAAAAAACGACCATTGCCTAACAAGAAGGATTGGTGTCAGACTTCGTGTCAACTCGTGTTTGATTTGGCGTGAATACAGACTGCAGTAAAGTCGAACGATGAGTCACCAAACTTCCGCCGTATCACCGAACAGATCCGTTCGAGTCGAGCCAGCAACATTGCCCCGACTCCGGCGTGCTTATGAGATTACAACATCATGACGTCAACACTAAAGATGGTTTTGTCTCACTATGGCGAGTTGTTTGGACTGAGATGCGATCTCGCTGAGACATTCCACGGTCGTGACACCAATGAAAGGCCCATACAACGTTACCGTATCGCGACACTCGCGTCAGTTTTGGCACTTTGACAGACGTACAGACCGTCACTGACCCACCGAAGAATAATTATATGGAAAACACTTATTTGATATACGTATCTACGACCACTGGTCGTGCGTAATGTACACTATACAGTTATTCTGCCAAACCCACCACACCACAAAATTAAATCATTACACTTCATCAACCCCGCGATGCCGTGCCAACCAAAGCGTCCAGCAAAGCGGAACAAAAATAGTTTTACGTATATATTAATAAGCGTCAGCAAGAGGCATTGATAAGAACGTAACGTAGTTTATCTTGCGGCAGTACCACACACTCGCCCGAGCTGAAAGCCTGACTGTGACAGGTCAAAGGCCTGCCAAGTATGCGTGACGATAGCCAGGCGACGATTGATTACACGAGATGCACTGACACCTCACCGGGTCAGGCAACATCCGGGCGGTGTGTCACCTCCGGCGAGACGTCAACCATCGGGCAGACGACATATTATGAGGCTTCCTTTATCTGACTCATACAGTCGCTGTTGATGTTGTGTACGTCACCTAAATAATTAGTGGGGGGGGGTTATGGACGTCTACTTCTGAGATAGTTTCTGTATGTGTTGTGTCCCATTGAAAACGTTTGGCGCTGTTTTGTCTGCACATTCTTTATATAGAAATATATAGTAAAGACAAAAAAGGATGTTCCTATACAGCGCAGTATCCAGTCCTCAGGACTGCTCAAAGCGCGTTACATTTTACTCCCTGGCAGACCTGTTCAATCAAATACTATCTCGACTTCCATGGGAAGCATTCGGCCACGTTGCAATTAATGCGCGAAGACTATTCGTACACAAATATCCACCATTGTCTATGGCCAGGTACTCATTCATACAACTGAGTGAACTGAAGCAATGTAGAGTAAACGAACTTGCCCAAGGTTCGACACCGCCGCACAGGATTCGAACCCTGGTTCTCTCGGTTGAGAGTCCGAAGCTTTAGCCACTGTTCCGTAGCGCTACACATGACGATATAGTCGTCATGAAATAACCTAATTATAATAATAATAATAATAATAACCTTATTAGTATATAACAACCTAATTGTTATTATACAATAATAACTAATTATTATATAATTGTGTCGGGATTACGTCACCATAGTCAATGTACTTACCACATATGAAACAGCGTTTATGCCACGACTTTCCTATCGCTTTCTTCTCCTCGTTATAATATACTCGGTCGTGACAGCGAGGGCACCGGGGGGCCCCGCTCGAATCCACCGTCACCTTATTGCACTCATACGCTATACCTGTATAAACCAACAGAAACAAACTCCATTGTCATCAATAGCAGAACATTTACTGACGTGTGCTAACGAACACCAGTGGTGATTCATGTAGACATACCTAATAATTATATCATATTTTGTGTATAAGACGTGCTTTAATGTGGTATCGACAAAACAGGAACGTTGATTTGAAGGGGTGCTTTGAATAGAGTAAATAATGACACCCTTTGTTTGTAATTATATTATTTTACAAGGAGTGGTGTACTTGACATGTGACTGTACTAATGACGTCATTTGTGAAAGACAACTAAGATCTCGCTCACTATCTTACTATATTTGTATTATTGTTGTTGTCGTTTCACCTAACCGTTGTTCCATAAAGAATTTGTTCGATTCACTTCACAGTGATTTGAAGTAAACAAACACTGGGCGGGCCACAGGGTGAACCGCAAGTAAATCGGTAAACCACAGGGTGAACCTCAAGTACAGCCTTCAGTCTGAAGTTGTCATGCCTCAAAACAAGATCGGAAAATTGCTATAGGGGCCTATTCATAATAATATATGGCTCTTTCTCAATCAACTTGTTGGACCATTGTAGAGTTGAGGTTATTGGTCGCTCTAAGCTGATTTACACAACCATATATTGATCGACGTGATCTCTCTCTCTCTCTCTATGCCTACATTCCACGTATATGTGTTATGAGTCATGGACACGCATGGCTGTGTCTCTGTAGACAATGAGACTGTTGAACGACGTCGACAGCCCTGCATGTCCACGTGTCCACGGCTGCACTACTGAGTAACAATCAGGGCTTGAGTAACAATCAGGGCTTACATTAACATTCAGCTCGACCGCGTACTCACGACGCATTGAACTAATACCACCAGGGCACACACAAACAAACTATTTTCATAATGTCCTCGCAATACGCCACTTTTTTTAATTGCATGCGTGCGAGTGTTTATTTGAAACTAATATGAGCGGAATAGATGTCACTACCTATCGCTAAATCTCACAACGAGCACGCTTACAGCAAAGTGCTGCGTTTAGTTGTCGATGACATCTGCGACAGACTGCCTAATAGCGTGATGAGCTATGCGACGTGTATGTGTCTATGACTCTACAAGTATAGCAATGTGGATAACCGACGTAATGTTTGCGTGCACATGTCACAGTGACTTTGTGTCTGCCACTCAATTGGCTCTCCGTCGATCACATCCAACGGATATAATGCCAAACGGATGTACAGGTGTATCTTGGCGAACAAGTTGTACCGAATATTTCAAATGTATGAAATTACTGACTAATAAATTATGTTATCTGCAGACTGTTTGACACGTTGTTGAGCACGCTACCTCGTGGTTACAGAGTGAGCACTAAGTCAAGGAACTGTGGTTATAAGCATTGTTTTCGTACAAAAGTCAACTGCATGAAGACAAATGTGGAAGGAACTGCTACAGTGTAGGTTGTATAAACCAGTGCCCACTCCAGATGTTGGTTGTAGACAATACTTGCGCTATCCCGAAGTAACACAAATGTTCGCCCACATCCGACGGCCTAACTATAAAACACACATTTATGTCGTTAATGTAGTAATTAAGCGCCGTATTTAGTAGCATCGTGCCAACGCACAGGACGAAGCTCTCTGTGTAGCCGATAACGTGCTGTGGTGTTCAGTCTATACCCACTGCTCATATTCATTTATATAGACCAGATTACTTATGATAAGGTGTTAATGCGACTGAAGGCAAAATTACTGACATTTAATTGGCTGTATGACAGGATCGTTCTCTACACTGCAGAGTAGATATATATTATGCATAGGTACGAGGGAATAAATACCAGAACCCACGACCATAGACTCCAACTTCCAAGACCATGCACACACCAAGTGGAGCTACAGCGCCAGTGGAATCAATTAGTTCTCATGTAGCATATCACTCGATAACAACATATGCCTACATCAATATTGATTGACCCGAAGCGAATCTTGGACAAAGTAAGGTATTGTCTCCCGTATACATTCACTTACCAGTCGTTCCAAATGAAAGTTTCCCCATTCTGACTGGGGCACATCTAATTCCGCTCTTCGAGTCAGACACTGGTGTTGCCGCTACGTCCGCGCTCTTTACTCAGTTCGACGCAAATCAACAGAAGCCGTTAAAAAGAGCCGCTCGCACACGTGGTCTGTCGTTCCATATATGGCGCGATGACGCGGCTGGGAGGTGAGGTCGCCGAGTGACTTAGTCATGCGTGGACACCTTTGTGCTCGTGTCGGCTGGCGGCGGGGGGGGTTCAGTCGTAGCGGGCGGCATGCAGTAGGTACGGGTTATACAAATCTTAATTACCCCTATTTGGTTTGACGTCAGAGGCTCCTATGAGTGCCTTGACTGCATCGCCGTTGCCACTAGAAAATAATCTGTACTGACACCTCTGCGCCTCGCTATCAATTTAGCCGACATTATAATCAAACGTTCGCCGCAACCACCAACTCGTGTTTCTTCCTCGCAGCTACGTTTCACTCGTTTGCGTCATTTAACAACCGTGGTCGTCGCAAATATGGCAAAAACTCCCTCCACGACTACCATGCAGAAGAAGTTGGCGAAGTTCCGTGGAAGTGCCACCCCCACTCGGCTGTTTGAATAGGCAGCACTTGTAGCGCTTATGTAAAGAGCTGGTCTATGAAAGGAGATAAAACACGCGAGGAATGCGGCCCGAGGCACAAGGCCGTATCAACACTGTGAGCGCCGGGCCCAACACCACCAACAACATAAATAACTCGGCCCGGGGGGCGGACCGCTATAAGAGGAACAGCTTGGTGGGATGTACAGCCCCACGAAACCCTTCACACTTGTTTGCTTAATTAGCGCGTCTCATTTGGCCCCGCTGTCCCGAATCCAGGTATCCTTTGAACCATATTTTTCTAAACAAAGGTTCAGAGTGAGCCCTCGCTATACCCCTGGGGATTTAGGTTAACACCGACGAGGAAAGTCGGACGAATATATTATGCCAGTCGATTTTACTGCAGCATTCGACATGACGTGTATGATGTCACCGGTTGTAACACGATCAGTTGATATGACACTAGCCCTGGTTTTCATGGTCACATATTTATATATATATATATATATTCTATTATGATATGTATAAAGCCAAAATAGCATTCAGGTAATATTTATGAAAATTATACTCGTCCCGTTAACTGATTTGCTAATCGATGAGTTGCCGTACACAGCGATAATCAATGTCACAACGATCCCGACAGATGAGGACAGATGATGCGTGAAAATAGTTACACAATTACTCATATCAAAAAGATGCAGTGACAAATTCGACGACGTCCCGACTCTACCGGCTACGGTTGTTGAACACCAACTACAGGAAGACGTGGGTTTTACCCGGCGTGTCTTTGTGAACACCGGCGTCACAGGCTGCACGCGTCGACAGTTACCTGGATTACTAATGCCGTCTTTGTCACAGCTCAACAATGACATGGCTGGGATTTGTTTTCCATATTTGGGGACTTGAGTTGAATTGCCGAAGGTTTGGGTCGACGAGTCAGAATGAGTGATTCTGATGCGGTGATCGAACCCAAATAGAGCTCTTTGGGGGATGAAGTAGGTAATATGTTGTCTGGATCGAGTTTGCAGAGGGACATAATATTATTATCCAGGACGTACATATCGTGGACGCTCGTTGTAAGGAGTTTAGTATATATATATATATATATATATATATATATAGAGAGAGAGAGAGAGAGAGAGAGAGAGAGAGAGAGAGAGAGAGAGAGAGAGAGAGTAGTCCCTCTCTTCAGCGGACACATCTGTATCCAAGCATAAGTGTCCCGACATGGCAGGTGTCCGCTCATCGGAGGGACAGGCATCTTAGTGCCGCAGTTCAGACCAGTACAACCGACACATGGTAAAGGTGTGGCAATATGTCAACGCATTGATTGATAGGAATTAAGCACTATATATATATATATATAAGCGCAGCCAATGACAAGCACGTGCATGAGTACATGACATGAGTACATTACATGAGTACATTACATGAGTACATTACATGAGTACATTACATGAGTACATGACATGAGTACATTACATGAGTACATTACATGAGTACATGACATGAGTAAAGTGTTCCTTGTATCTGATGTTCATTTCGTATAACGTAAATAAAACGGCACAAGCCAGAACGGGAGGTTCAAAGTTCCTTTTATGTGGATGTTCCTTATATATATATATATATATATGTATATATATATATATATGTATATATGTATATATGTATATATATACATATATATATATATATATATATATATACATATACAGTACTCCCTCTCTTCAGCGGACCCGCTGACGGGGGGACACCGGAGGCGCGAATGGGGAAGCCATCATGGCATCGACGGCAGCAAACGTGATTGATAACTGCACAACATTAACAATCCCTTCCTCCACATTCACTCTGCCTAAAGTTTACAGACCGTAATCAAAGGAACTCTAAGTAGTTTGGACAAACACAATGGTTACAGCAAGGAAGACAAGCTCGTTGTTACGGATACACGTGTATTTGGTGTTACCATTGACACACACCAAGCTGCATGTCCGCCATTTTCTAAACAAATTCGGCAAAAAATCTTCGAATTAATTAATACTGTCCGTCTTAGGAGGGACATATAACCAAAATAACCTGCCCGCTGTCCGTGTACACGAGGTGTACCCTCATCA
The DNA here is from genome assembly GCA_020002185.1 of Paraescarpia echinospica. Taxonomy (NCBI): domain Eukaryota; kingdom Metazoa; phylum Annelida; class Polychaeta; order Sabellida; family Siboglinidae; genus Paraescarpia; species Paraescarpia echinospica. Next base: position 76,210,409 of record CM034532.1, on the reverse strand, counting down.
GAGGGACAATTGGCAAAACGGTCCGTACATTAACAAACTGTCCCGACATAGCGGGTGTCCCCCCGTCAGCGGGTCCGCTGAAGAGAGGGACTACTGTATATATATACATATATATATATATATATATATATATATATATATATATAGATAAGGAACATCCACATAAAAGGAACTTTGAACCTCCCGTTCTGGCTTGTGCCGTTTTATTTACTTTATACGAAATGAACATCAGATACAAGGAACACTTTACTCATGTCATGTACTCATGTAATGTACTCATGTAATGTACTCATGTCATGTACTCATGTAATGTACTCATGTAATGTACTCATGTAATGTACTCATGTAATGTACTCATGTAATGTACTCATGCACGTGCTTGTCATTGGCTGCGCTTACTATAGTTGAACCAGAATACAGCAAACTTAATTTCTTGGGAACTGTGGAACTGCCATTGCGTGAAGAGAACATAACTCAGGTAACCCCCAATGAAACTAGGAAATGATGTATTCCCTGCATGGGTGACGGAACAGCGCCTTCTTTGTTGCGACTGGTCTTGCATTTTAGCTTCCGACTCTCTGATTTGACCCGACCATCACGGTCCAGTGACTCCGCTGCAGTGAGGGCCGAGGACAAAGGACCGAATATTTATTGCACGCCTTATAGATTCATCTGTCTAATCCCAAGCCCGTGTGTCTGCCGTACATTCAGTAGAAATTAGTAGAAATCCAGAATTTAATGATTATTGTAACTTTGATATTGAAGCAAGTCACATAAACTGTTTATCAGGCGTTATTCACTTTGTTAAAATAATCACGAAATCTATGTCATGATATTTCAAATTAGGCTGTAGGCGGAATTGACCTGCTGACACCTATAGGCCGGGCTTCGAGCCGGGCTACTGGACAACGAAAGGTAGACTTGAAGAAAAAAACAGTTATTTGGTAGTGGTTGTCCCGACCCGGCTGACTGATTGGGTAATCACTTGTTTGTTAAACGTGTCAGCAAGCACACCACCTGCTAACAACACGTCTGCAAAAAACATCGACAATCTTCACGGTGTCGTGTTAATGTACTAAATGGTGATGGGTGCTTCAACCTTCTCCGTTACGCCAGACTATTCCCAGGAAGGTTTTAGTTTAGTAAGTCACCAAGAGCGGAAAGGTGACTTCCGGCGGAAATTTAGGTAGACTTCGATGTATTGTGTAAGTTGCTGATTACGTTGTCGAGAGAAGGAGCGGCCACGTATTGTGCATTGCTATTGATAGCTACCGTGTGGTGTTCGTCCATTCGTGTAGGTCTTTCTTGTTTTCTCGTGTATTGGAGGGTCTTTCGAAAAGATTGTTACGAGTTATATACTACATAATGCGTACAGCGTCTGTGTGAACTAATTTAACAAGATTTAACAAGATTGCCATCCAGAGAATTAACTCTAGATGGCAGGTGGACAAGGAAGCCCTTTGGCTTATCGAGAGTCCAACCCTTTTATTTACATATATCCAGCCCTTCTGAGGTATGTGTCGATTTTATTTTTAAACATATTCACACTACTAGCACCCACACAATCATCAGATAATCTGTTCCATTCATTCACAGTCTTTTGTGAAAATGAGAACTTTTTTACGTTTAATCTACACTGCTCCTTTACTAATGTAACTTCATGTCATCTAGTCTTTCTATCTTTCTTAACTGAAAAAAACACATTTCTATCAATATTTTCATAACCATTCCATATTTTAAACACTTCTATCTGATCTCCTCTCAATCTCCTGGTCTCTAGTGTTGTTAAACCACATTCTTTTAGGCGTTTTTGTAACTAAGATCCCTCAGTTTTGGTATCATTTTAGTCGCTCTCCTCTGTACTCTTTCTAGCATATATATGTCCTTCTTGCGGTATGGCCTCCACGCTTGTATACAATATTCTAAATGAGGCCTAACTATTGTTTTGTACAGCGGTATTATTAGTTCTTTTTCTTTATATATTTCGCCTAATCAATCCAAGGATTTGATTTCCTTTTGAAGCTGCAATTCCACACTGCTCTGAAACCTTCATGTCAGCACTAATTGTCAGCCCTTAGCGTTAATAATCACCTTCTTTGTTGGATGTATAAGTAGGTTAATGTAGAACCTTGGCAATTATAGCATTTGCTCTTTGTCGGCCAGATACCAGGTGACTGCCGTGGCGGAGATCAAGTAACTGTCAGTAACCATCGGCCCACGTCTTCCACCAACAATTCTCACGGGCCCTGTTGTTAGACGCACGTCGGATACAACCGTCAGTCTCACTAAACTGGTTCACCGACAAACACTGGAACTGGCATCAATCGGCAACGCCAGAACTTGTACATTGGGCACGATCTGACGACGACCATAACAACGACGGCGACGGCGACGGCGACGGCGACGGCGATGACGACGACACGACGACGTCGGAAGCGACAACGAAGATGACGGCCATGACGACGAAGACGACCATGATGCTAACGATCCTGCTGTTGCTGATGATGTTGAATATGATGATGAATATGCTAACAATAATGACTACGATGATAATAGTGTTTACTTTGATGATGAAGATAATGCTGATTATGGTGATGAAGATGATGTATCGTATACTATTCTTATATAGTATGTCCTATAGTAGGTCTAAGCAACTGAGCATATATTTAGCGTATATCTAGTCATCAGGGATACATTTAAATACTTCCTGCTTTACACGCGGCGGCCTACTGTTTCGACCACTAACTCTACTCCACAGAGTATTCAACCCTCGCCAATTACTGCGCGACAGCTGTTCATTTACAAGAATGAACCCATCTCTGGAATCTCGTTTCTCTGTAGTCGTTGCCAGACATTCGTGTAAGCGGCATAATGTCAGAATGACCGGAATACAACTGAAGCCATGTGCATTGAACTGTCCATATGTATATTAGAGTATACACCTGTCTATTAGGATATACACCTGTCTATTCGGATATACACCTGTCTATTCGGATATACACCTGTCTATTCGGATATACACCTGTACATTATATCATATATATTATAGCATATACCTCTCTATTAGGGCATACACCTCTCTATTAGGGTATATACTTGTGTATTAGAGTATACACATCACTATTAGGGTATGCACCTGTCTATTAGGGTATACACCTGTCTATTAGGGCATACGCCTCTCTATTAGGGCATATGCATGTCTATTAGGGTATATACCTGTCTATTAGAGTATATACGTGACTATTAGGTCACACACCTGTCTATTTGGGTATACACCTGTCAATTAGGGTATACACCTGTCTATTAGAGTATACACCTGCCTATTAGTGCATACACCTGTCTACTAGGGTACACCTGTCTATTAGGGTACACACCTGTATATTAGGGCATACCCTTGTCTAATAGGGTATATACACCTGTCTATTAGAGTATACGCCTGGCTATTAGGGTATATACATATAAAAAAATATTATATTAGGGTAAACATATGTCTATTAGGGCATACAACTGCCTATTAGGGCATGCACCGAAAGGACCGGCCCGTTATTAGTTGTCTCACAAAATGTCAGAATGTCTCTCCATCGAGAGAACCCGGGTTCGAATCCTGTGCTGCTGTGTTGAACGTACCCTTACTTTTATTCTTCTTCTTCTTATGTTCAGCTCAGAACTCTGTATCAGCCACACGTATGTGGCTAGACTATTGTCGAGCTTGGGTGGACCGTCGCAAGTAGCGGCCAGTGTAGCGCTGGTTTAAGTATCTTGCTTACTTTGAAACGTTTAGACAGATTAGAAGACAGTATAGTCGGTGTGCCTATAGCTTCGTGGGCATAGGTTAATTACTTTAGGCAGGCATGGAGAGGAGATGCTTTCTAAATGAGTACAGAGTGTTTGCTAAATAGCTGTTGTGTGCATTTGTTCCATGATTTGATGGTGCTTGGAAAGAATGAGTGCTTGTATGCGTCGATGTGGGTGAATGTCTGGAAGTAGCGATATGCGTTGCCTCTGGTACGAGTTGAAGCGGCGGTGAGTGAAGTCGTTGTTATGTCCACTAACTTGTTCCTGATGCGGTAGAGCATTACGAACTTGACATTAGCCCGCCTACTCGCGAGGGTTTCCCATTTCAGACTTTCGATCATGGTTGTCACACTGCTGCGTCGACGGTACTCACTCTTCACGAAGCGAGCAGCTTGCCTTTGAACATTCTCTACAGACTTGATGCTCTTCTCTGTGGAGGGATCCCATAGTGATACCGTCGACGCATATTCCACGATGGGTCTAACGAACGTCTGATAGCATAATGCTTTGTTGACTTGGGGGCATCTGCTGATGCTCCGCTGTAGGAAAGCTCTGGTGTTGTTAGCCTTCTTTGTTAAGTTGATGATCTGCTTTTCCTTCTGTTGGTAATTCGGATAACTTCGCACTTGTCCGGATTAAACTCCATCAGTCAGTTCTTTCCCCACATATACATCTTGTGTATGCAATCTTGTAATATGTCTGCATCATCTAGTGAGTTGAGGTTTCGGTACAGGAGACAGTCGTCAGCAAATAGGCGTACAGTAGAGGACACTTGGTCTGGTAGGTCATTTATGTAGCAAAGGAAGAGGATGGGTCCAAGGACTGACCCCTGTGGGATGCATGAGGTCACTGCAGCCGATGATGATCTTTTCTTTTCCAGAATCACGACCCAATCAAACATCTTCCCTCACACTCCGAAGTGATAAAGTTTGGTTGCCAGATGGTGGTGGGACACTTTGTCGAACGCCTTTCAGAAATCCAACAGCACAGCGTCGATCTGACCACCCTCGTTGAGGCACTTCGCTAGGTCGTCGACAACTTGGATGAGTTAGGTTTCACACGACCTACGTTTGCGAAACCCATGCTGGTAGTCAGATAGGATGTTATGAAGTTCGAAGTGGTCCATTAAGTTACTGTGTATTATGTGTTCCGATGTCTTGCAGGAGATGCTCGTGAGGGATATGGGTCTATTTGAAGCAGTAGTTCTTGTTCCCTTCTTGTATACTGGTAAGACCCAGGCGTGCTTCCAGTCTGCCGGTACTGTACCTTGGTTGAGTGATGCCGGGTAGATGCATGTTAGCACTGGTACACGTTCTGCGGCATAGTATTTCAGGAACCTGGCTGGGATCCTATCAGGTCCTGTGGCTTTGTGGGGTTTGACTTCTTCCAGTAATTTTCTTACTCCTGCTTCAGATGCTCTGGAAAGTCACTGTATGGGCTCATTCCAAGTCTCGGTGCATCGCTCATGTCTCCGTCGATGAAGACTGATGAGAACTGCATATTAAGAATGTCAGCTTTAGTCTGGCTATCGCTGTGGATAATGTCATTCTTCATGAGTGGGGCTACTCTGCTGTTGTCTTTCGTTTTGCTTTTGATGAAAGACCAAAACTTCTTTAAGTTTCCCCCATTTTGATTGTTTTCGCCTAGCATGGAATTGATATATCCGTAGTACGCCTTTCAGCACTCTGATTTGGGCAAGCTTTTTATTTCTTGATAGTTGTCATGTCGTGGGCACACTTGGTATGCTGGGCCTTCTTGAAATATTTCTTTTTCTTTCGTGACAGGTCTCTTATTATGAAGTTGGCCACGGTTGGCTGCAACGTTGGGAAGTGTCTTTTAGCTAGGGACGTGATTGGGTAATACGTTTTGGTACTTGGCAGCAAGCAACGCTCACAGTGTTTCCACAGATGTGTCTGGATTGTGTTGTGTTTTCATTTCAAATGTTGCAGCTCTTCTTGAATCTGCTTGGTGTCTACTTTCCTCTAGATGTCGAACTTCTTCTGGATAGGTCTTCGTTTTTTTGGTAATATGTCCGAATTGATATAGCCGATTGCATCGTGATCTCTGATCCCTGGTATTGGTTCGCATCTGTTGACGAGAGATGGCCGGTTCGTGAGGAAGATGTTGTCAAGTCTTGTCGGGAAAGTGACCATTTGAGATAGGCCCAACATGGAGAATTTGTCGAGGAAGAGTTCGTTTATCTGTTTTGTATACTGGTGTTGCGCCACCTAGCTACCACCTCAGTTTTTACCTTTTAAAAGTGTATATTGCACGCTACGTGTGAATTTACCGAGCAATTTTTCGTCGTACATTGAGTAAAATTATTGTTTTCTGTAAAGCTGCATGAAAGATTTCAAATGTTGGTAATCGGCCAAATTATCAATGAATCGAACGTCACATGTCTACCTTTCAATATCTCTCACAATTAAGCCGTTATCGAAATTGAGTCGTGTGACATTTGAATAATATTCATATAGAAATATAATGGAGGTATATGATTTTCCATGAAATATCCAGAGGAAGTAATTTAAATGATGCTTGACGTGCTGTAAAAAAAACTACATTTTCCAAAGGTAAAGGAATTACAATAATATAAATTACTGTGGTTTCACCATTCACCTCTAACATTTGAATCTCGTGGACAAGGTCGTTTTTTAATGTACAAAGTGGGGGGCATTGCCCACAGCCCTTTTGTTTGCCCCCCAGTCAGACAAACTTTCCCCCCAGTGTACCCCCATTCTCCCAAACAGGTCCCTTGTAGGGCTTATTTTTTATTCGTTTTAATGTGTTTGGTTTAATTTGCACTGGAGTATAATAAAAAACTCAAGTAACAGTTGTCATACATTCGCCAGAGAAGAACGGTGTCCCTGGACTACTTGAAACGGTGAACAAAGCTCTGGATCTGACAGACACGAAGCTGGTTGGTGTCACCACTGACGGCGAGGCGGCAAACACCGGCAGACAAGGTGGATTATGGCGTCTGCTTGCTGACCAAATGCAGAGAGGTTTGGCAACATTCTGGTGTGCTGCACACCGATCTGACTTAGCCATTGAGTCGGTCGTCAGTACCGTACCTTAGTTGGGAATATGGATGTCCAGTCTACTGGGACTCGTACGATTCTTCCGGACAACGAGACGGATGAAGATGTCAGCGCAGGCCGGGAATGTCAAACAGTTCCCCCGGCACCACGATGTCAGGTTTGCCCAGCACGAGCTGCAGGCTGGTGGGTGCTGTGCTGAATAACCTACCAGCTTGCATTATTTAACACATTTAACAAAATTGCCATCCAGAGAATTAACTTTAGATGGCAGGTGGACAAGGAAGCCCTTTGGCTTATCGAGAGTCCAACCCTTTTATCTACATATATCCAGCCCTTCTGAGGTATGTGTCGATTTTATTTTTAAACATATTCACACTAATAGCACCCACACAATCATCAGATAATCTGTTCCATTCATTCACAGTCCTTTATGAAAATGAGAACTTTCTTATGTCTAATCTACACTGCTCCTTTACTAATGTAACTTCATGTCCTCTAGTCTTTCTATCTTTTTTAACTGAAAAAAAAACATATTTCTATCAATATTTTCATAACCATTCAATATTTTAAACACTACTATCTGATCTCCTCTCAATCTCCTGGTCTCTAGTGTTGTTAAACCACATTCTTTTTGGCGTTTTTCATAACTAAGATCACTCAGTGTTGGTATCATTTTAGTCGCTCTCCTCTGTACTCTTTCTAGCATATATATGTCCTTCTTGCGGTATGGCCTCCATGCTTGTATACAATATTCTAAATGAGGCCTAACTATTGTTTTGTACAGCGGTATTATTAGTTCTTTTTCTTTATATGCTATATATCGCCTAATCAATCCAAGGATTTGATTTCCTTTTGAAGCTGCAATTCCACACTGCTCTGAAACCTTCATGTCAGCACTAATTGTCAGCCCTAAGTCTTTTTCTGTTACAGTAGTACTTAGTACAGTTCCCCCATTGTATATTCTACATATTCGTTCCCATGTCCTGTGTGAAGGCATTTACATTTCCCAAAATTGAACAACATTTGCCACTTTTTAGACCATGTGATCAACCTGTCAAGATCATCTTGTAAATGCTGTCTATCTCCATCATTTTTAATCCTTCTAAACACTTTTGTATCATCTGCAAATTTCAACAAATTGCTAGCTATATCATCGTCCAAATCGTTTATATATATTAAGAACAATATAGGTCCTAGTACTGATCCCTGTGGAACCCCACTCAAAACTGATTTCCAGTTTGAAGCCTCCCCATCAACTACTACCCGTTGTCTTCTGTCAATCAGCCATTTTTCTATCCAGTTAATTATACCATTTCCTATGCCATGGGCCTTTAGTTTAAGCAGTAGTCTTTGATGTGGCACTTTGTCGAAAGCTTTTTGAAAATCTAAGTAGATGATATCTACTGGTGATCCATCATCTACCCACTTAGTGATATCTTCCAAAAAACATAACATATTTGTTAAGCATGACCTCGCTTTTAGAAACCCATGTTGAGATGGGTTTATCAAGTTATGTTTAACAAGAAAATCCACCATGTGATCTTTAATTAGTCTTTCTAATAATTTACAAATCACCGATGTTAAACTAACTGGTCTATAATTATTTGACTTGTTTCTCGAACCTTTTTTAAATAATGGTATATTGTTTGCTTCTTTCCATTCTAAAGGAACCACTCCCTCTTCTAATGACAAGTTGAAAAACTGTTGCAAGCGGTATGCTAATTTGTTCTACAATTTCCAATAGTAGTTTGGGTGGAATACCATCCACTCCAGGTGATTTATTATCCTTCATAGCCCTAATTTTCTTAGCTACCATTTCTGGGGTTACAATTAACTGTCTTAAATAGTCTGATTCTGCCCCCTTGAACTTAGCCTCTGGTACTTGCAGTGAACTAGTGTCTTCTCTGGTAAACACTGAACTAAAATACTCATTCAGGTATTCTGCCATTGAGACTCCTTCTGATATTATTTGTCCAGCACTATCTTCTAGAGGACCGACCTTATCCTGAACTTTCTGTTTGCTTCGAACATACGCATAAAAACTCTTGCTGTCATGTTTTATATTACAAGCTAATCTATGTTCATAGCTTCTCTTTGAATTTCTAATTTCAGCTGTAGCTTGGTTTAGTGCGTCTTTATAAATGTTGTAGTCTTCGTCATTTCCAGTACGTAAATGTTATGGCGTGGGAACAGATGAAGGCACCAGAAAGTACCAGTCACAGAAAGGAGAAGGCTGATGCCAAAGGGTTCCTGAGAATCTGGAACCACCAACAAACTTTGATCACCGCGCTGATGGGCGACATCCTGGATATATTTGAAACACTCCAGAAGAAGTTGCAAAGGAGTGATTTGATCATCAGTGATCTTCTCAATGTGACTGATGCGGCAATCAAGAAGTTGAACTTAATGAGAGTTGGACCATTCCCGGGAAGAAGGGACGAGAAAGTGACTTGTCCAACCGATAACACAAAAGAGGACCTATAACAGAACGAAAGTATAATCACCAGTTCGTTTGTACAAACCGCCGCGACAGACGAGCAGTCAGGTTGGAGGTCGTGCAAGCATCGCACGAATACTTGTCTGAACGCATGCACCCGGAGCAGGAGGATGTCATCAAAGACATGAAGGAGTTAGTGACGTCATGCAGTTTGAGATCATTCGTTGAGCATGGTGTGCGCGTCGTCAGGCGCCTTTTCACAGATGAGGCATCTGACTTTGCGGACGAGGCAAGCCGAGCAGTGGGAAAACAAGATGAATGTGCAATTCCTGCCTGATGGCTGTGATCTTGGTTGTAAGTTGACTGTCAGACTGCGCCAACTTCTGCCAGTCACAACAGGTTCAGTTCAGAAGGTGTTGGGATCTCTGGCTTGTATGAGTACACACTCTACGTAGACCGAAAGGATCGTGAGCCACCACAACCTCGTGGTCGGTAATCACCGCACCAGTATGAATGAGGACACGAGAAATGCATCACTCATGGTGGCACTGAATAGTGTGGGCACCGCCTAGTATGACCCTCGACTCGCTGTCGTCAGATTCTTGGAGAAGACAAGAAGATCGATGCTGGGCTCCGTACTGGGACATCTACGGACAGCGTGAATTCGTTAGGAAATTCACCCGCGAAACAGAACTCGTCTAGTCAAATTGAGACAACTGTCAAACGTTCTGACTTGCAGGATACGTCTCATGTTTCTATGACTACAGCATGAATTGGTTATAATAAAACATGTTTCTAGGATATATGTGCAACATTTATTTTCATACCAAGATGCAGTCGTCACTCGTCACTGTAGACCCACACATTTGTTGATACAAAGATAATAGCACATTATATTAAGCTTTCATACATGCCTAAGGGTATGAACATTAATATATGTGTAAACTGCCCTTTTTACTCATTAGAAGTGCCCTTTTAAGACATTGCCCCCCCAGTAAAAATTCAATAAAAAATGCCCTGCCGTGGACATCATCAGAATATTTATAAACATACATAAAAAATCATTAGTCATATCATTGTTAAAATTACGCCTTTACCTATGGTTGTTATCCACAGACATAGACACGGGAACAGGTGTGCGGGAAGCTGCCCCCTGGAATTTTTCTGGGGGCAGATATTTGCTTTTCCCCCCCATTAAATGTGAGCGTGATTTTTTGTTTTTGTGGCTGGCGAGCGTCAATGGCGGGTGGAAATGTAAATTTTATGAGACGATTAAAGTGTGTTTTTGTCGACTGTGAAAGGTGTGTGCAATTGTGATGGAGATAGACAGCATTTACAAGATGATCTTGACAGGTTGATCAAATGGTCTGAAAAGTGGCAAATGCTGTTCAGTTTTGGGAAATGTAAATGCCTCCACACAGGACATGGGAACGAAGAGGTAGAATATACAATGGGGGGTACTGTACTAAATACTACTGTAAAAGAAAAGACTTTGGGTTAACCATTAGTGCTGATATGAAGGTTTCAGAGCAGTGCGGAATTGCAGCTTCAAAGGGAAATCAAATCCTTGGATTAATTAGGCGAAACATAAAGTATAAGGAAAAAGAGCTAATAATACCGCTGTACAAAACAATGGTTAGGCCTCATTTAGAATATTGTATTCAAGCGTGGAGGCCATATCGCAGGAAGGACATAGATATGCTAGAAAGAGTGCAGAGGAGAGCAACTAAAATGATACAAAAACTGAGGGATCTTAGTTACGAAATACGCCTAAAAAATGCGGTTTAACAACACTAGAGACCAGGAGTTTGAGAGGAGATCAGATAGAAGTGTTTAAAATATTGAATGATTATGAAAATATTGATAGAAATATTTTTTTTCAGTTAAGAAAGATAGAAGTAATAGGCGGCGTGGTGACGAATTTTTGTCCAAAGTTCCAAAGAACCCCCCCCCATTAATCTTCGGATGTCATCATTTCAGCGGAGAGAAGCTGGAGAAGGTAAATTTACAGCAGCGGCGCCACGTAAAAAAATGTCTCAACAGCCGAATTTGTTCAAATGTCATATGAGTTCACAGCCGAGACAGCGGAGAAGCTGAAGTTACAGCGGCGCAGCGGCGGACAATTTTCAACAGCACCCCCCCCCCCCACCCCTACTGTCGGGATGATATGCGGCGGCGAAAATTGTTTAGTTAGTCCCCCCCAACATGAGTTTCGTTCCCGCGTCACTGTCCACAGAGTTTATACAATAAACTTTACACAAGTAGTTTTGATAATGAAAGTATACTACTAATCTAGTAATATTGGTAACACAGCTTTACACAACATTTAAATGTATCCAAAATAAAACGGCACGAAATTCGAGTCCGCGACCTAAAATGTCGGCATTTTGTATAGCGTCGATTAATGAGGCTCCGTGTTGGAGCGCTACAAGTGCCAGGTGGGATAACCACAGGTCTCTATAAATAGCTCTATAAAGTTATTTATAGAGCTCAGTGGGGGCATAATGCACTTTCCCACTGACACGGAATACCCGGTTGATCGCCTAGATTCAGAACAAACACCCGAGGATTTGGTTGTCGGGACACCCCATTAAATAGGGCCTAAGAGTAAACTTGTATCGACCTCAACTTCTAGTTACATTGATACAACAGCAACACAAGTCACAACACAGTTAAATCATGAACGCAAATCAGTTAGTGTTGAATGAAACTAAAGACGCTGATTGGCTGGTGTTCGTTCTCAAGGGTAAAGGTTACTTTAATGGATTATATTTGGAAATAAGAGTATTTTTGATATATATATTTTTTTACCTGAAGTTATAAGTAATTTAATTTCTTTATCCAACACTCACATGCACGCTCGCACGCACGCACGCACGCACACACACACAGTATGTCATGAACGTAGTTGAAAACGAAACTTTCTGTACAGTTCTTTTATACAATATATTTAAGAAGACACGGCCAACCAATTCGTTGTCACCTTCAAGAACAGACATCAGCCTCTGTTGTGTACATGACAATGTGTGATAGATTAGTGAAGATTTGTTCTTGAAGGATCATTGACCAGATCATTGGATGGAGTGTAGTTGTACAGTGGCTAGAGCTTCAGACTCTCGAGCCCAGGTTCGAATCCTGTGCTGTGGTGTCGAACCTTGGGCAAGTTCGTTCACTCTACGTTGCTCCAGTTCACTCAGCTATATGAATGAGTACCAGGCTATAGACAGAGGTGGATATTTCTGCACGAATAATCTTTGTGCATTAATTACAGTGTGGCTGGATGCTTCCCAGAGAAGTCGAGATGGTGTTCGATTGAACAGGTCTTTCAGGGAGTAAACTGTAAAGTGCTTTGAGCAGTCCTGAGGACTGGATACTGCGCTATATAAGAACAGGTCTTCCAGGGAGTAAAGTGCTTTGAGCAGTCCCGAGGACTGGATACTGCGCTATATAAGAACAGGTCTGCCAGGGAGTAAAGTGTAAAGTGCTTTGAGCAGTCCTGAGGACTGGATACTGCGCTATATAAGAACAGGTCTGCAAGGGAGTAAAGTGCTTTGAGCAGTCCTGAGGACTGGATACTGCGCTATATAAGAACAGATCTGCAGGGAGTAAAGTGTAAAGTGCTTTGAGCAGTCCTGAGGACTGGATACTGCGCTATATAAGAACAGGTCTTCCAGGGAGTAAAGTGCTTTGAGCAGTCCTGAGGACTGGATACTGCGCTATATAAGAACAGGTCTGCCAGGGAGTAAAGTGCTTTGAGCAGTCCTGAGGACTGGATACTGCGCTATATAAGAACAGGTCTGCCAGGGAGTAAAGTGTAAAGTGCTTTGAGCAGTCCTGAGGACTGGATACTGCGCTATATAAGAACAGGTCTGCAGGGAGTAAAGTGCTTTGAGCAGTCCTGAGGACTGGATACTGCGCTATGTAAGAACTTACCTTTACTTTGAATACAACTACTTTAGGTATGACCACATGCTTGGAATGAAGCCTCAGACACATATTGGCCAATTTATGTTATGTACCCTCAAATTCTTGTGGAAGTTGAAGCTCTCGCCCATCTGGTTTCTGTACTGTGAATAAATGAATATCAACAGCAAACGTGGGTCCAAAGAACATTTTATTCCCTGTACAATCACGGTGAGATAAGGCACAAATAAAAAATTGGCATACACAAGTTATGTGAATTGGTGGTCTCATAAGCTTGTAAGTCCAAAATGGCATGTAGTGTTTCATATTGGTTCAAATCACCACTCCCTTTCACCAATACGTGGGGTAGAACTTAAAATATTGAATGATCCAAAATCAATGCCAGAACCAGAACTTACATGACCTGTTTGCAAAGAAATTACCCACTACACAGCCTGGTTGCGATATCTACAACAGCAGCAATGTGTATTACTGTATGTACCACTCCACAGGTGGCACCACTGTAACAATGTATTCTCTGGGGTGAAAGCACCACCTAATGCTGCAACCGTCCCCCACCTGACAGTCATAGCGTCATGGTTATCAGCCGATTTCTTTTTTCTTTCAATTGAGGCACCCCAGTACAGAGAATTGAGTAGGGAATTCTGCTGCAGTACTCTCTATACGTGGCACGTGGGCAGCTCAGGAATCAGACAAGTTCAAGCAACAGACATACACCAAATTAACTATTAGTGAAAGACACGACACGAGTGAACAGATGAACGTTGAAAAGATCAGGGTATTTGCGTCTGTTCTAGTTTATTTCCCCGACACTTCAGCTTTCATCTCAACGCCTGCCTCTTCCATCGCCTGTATCTCCTCTGGTGTTGCCTCCCTCTCCAGAATCTTTGGCCCGTACAACAACACGTAGGCGCAGTGCCAGTCACCTACCAACATAATGCTTTCCCTAAACAAGTTTGTTTTACTCAGAAAATGCATGCACCATTTTTATTTTAGTAGAAAGGGGACGATGGACAACAGCAAAGTGGGTGATTACATACAAGACATTAACAGTGCTCATTTCACTAAATCGGTTAACAGCCAACACAAGTTTCAGTCCTACACATTTCTAATAACTAACACTGATTTCTGTCGCCAAATTTGACTTGTTGCTGAAATTTGTCAAACCTTTACATCCGCATGGTGCATGGTATACCATTATAATGGTTGTTCATGCATATAAATGTGTTATTCAGCTTCTGAATAAAATAAATATGAGAGGCCCAACTAACTGCTTTTTGTCTCCCTTTAGCAAGACTTAGATTTAAGAAGACTGCCATCCAAAGCTACGTGCTCCAGGTGGCTTATCAAGAGACCCACAATATTTCACTGACGATTGAGACTACCATGGAATGTTGAACACAAGTACCTCCCCCAGATAACCTCGTGACATCGCTCGCTGTCACTGGCGTCACCCTGTCATCATCAAACATCACCCACTCATCTGAAATGACACAAAGTATCTCGCTCAGTTGACAGTCTCAGTGCTATTACACATAGTCATCGACTGTCCGTGTCCTGGACACATGCCACTGACCAACCCCTATGCAGTTGTGGAATTCACGAATTCAGCAAATGGTGAAAATCAAGACTCACAATTACGTATAAATTTTTTTTACAGGCAATTGATGAATGTCATTCAACCCATTATTGGGTACTAAATTAAATAACAAGGTAATACATCAGATGTTTGTTTTACAAAACATAATAAACTGTTATATCTTTCATTAATAACAGTAAATGTTACAATATGTAAAGTGCCGTATATCCAGGTTCTGTCCATTCATACAAACAAAAAACAAGTGTCCAGGCAAGCTTCAACAGCACAAGTGCATACAAAGACACACACGCACGCACGCACGCATGCATGCATACACATACTACTTTGTGGCTGACCTCCTTTTTTGCGGGCCCAGCCCACGTAGTGGCCACTGGTGCTGGACCGCCCCTTGTGCGTGAGAACGGCCTGCAGCTCATAGAAGCCACTGTTGTTAGAGCCAACATCTACAACAGGCAACATGTCACTTTGAAAGCAAACATTCACCAGTGAACATTTAATAATAATGTAGTTTCTTTTGTACTTAAGGGGACACACTACTCGGAATTAATGGTTTATAAACATTTTAGGCAAATTTCGTTTGCACAATTTTCCATTACTACGTTTATACTTCTTTCAGATCCAGTTCATAGATTTACACAACTCTTGTTCTATGTGACTAAAATGACTTCATTGATGACCTGTGCTACCCAGTCTCCATTTAATAATAATGTAGTTTCTTCTGCATTAAATACTCAAAAACCAGGCTGAGAGGGACATAATAGGTTGGTCAATCTAAAAATCGATACGATTCATCAACAGAAGAAGGATGGATACACCAGGGACCCTAAGGTAGAAGTGTGTAATATTTTCAACTGATCTGACAGTAACACCAAGAGGGAGCACATTCCAGAGTCAGCACAGCAACAGAGAAAGACCTAGTTTTAATATGAAGAAAGGGTGTTATATATATTATGATATTTTAAACAAAGAATACAGATATTATGACAAGGCAGTTGACCTGTTAGACAGTACACAGGTGCATTATCAGGGTGCAAGTCACTATAAACAATGTGGTTTTATAACTTGGTTTTATGATTAAATAAGTGATTACAACTTGAGTTGTTCAATTTGAAGGGCAGAGTCATTAAAATGTAACATTTGTGCGAGAATTGCGAAATACCATCTGGGAAGGAGTAGGGTTCTCGGAACATTATAGGCGCCTCCTCCTCCTCTTCTTCTTTCTTCTCCTTTTCTGTCTTCGCCAATTCAAGTTCCTTTTTCTGAAACATTCCACGTGTTAACATTCCGTGTCTTGAACATTCCATGAGACAGGGAAGGTACAGCTGCTAGATAGGTTTTGTAAATTGTATAATTACAACATCACCTGAATCATAAATAGTTCTGACAGGAAGATATATAATGAACAAAGGTAAATGAAGACAATAACAACAGTAAGAAAGGTAAGACAACTACCAGCAGTGGTGAAACACGTCTCTCCACCAAGTCTGGTTCTTTGGCTTGAAACAATGTCATTGACAAGAAACTTTGATTTCACGTCTGAATAGTTTGGCAGTGCCAGGCCACCGACGAAGACATGGCCAAAACAACTGTACGGTATGGTCAATGCTGTCTAATGAAAGACCAACGAACATAGACACTGTTACCAACTGACCTTGGCCAAGAGTTCGGCCTGGAGTTCATCGTTCTTTTTGAGCCTGTCCCTCATTGGCAGCAGCTTCTTCTGGACCTCCTCTGTACACAGGTCATACACGTCCAGGCTCATCGGGAACTTTATGTCCTACGACCACCACACAGACCATGTGACTTCATTACTGATCATGTGACTTAATTACAGATTATGTGATTTCACAACAGACCATGACTTCTCAACAGATCATGTGATTTTATGACAGACCATGTGACTTCACGATGCATCACAACAGATCATGTGACTTCACGACATACCATGTGACTTCTTAAGAGACCATGGGCGTTCACAACAGACTATCATTTCGTTGTTTACACTACTGGTAAATGAAAAACCGACACTTTGGTCTATATATTACACGGAACTGCTGGCAGAAGTTGCGTGCTCCAAATTTTCTGAAGATCAACAACACACATTTTATGATACAGCTTATACAATAGTTGACACTGTGACAAGTGACAGCTCACGGCCAAGTTGAAGCTGCTGTTAGAAGTGCAAGGAGCTCGTACCTTGAGTATTTTAGCATTGACTCCCTCCTTCTCCTTGTAGAAGAACCTCACCATCTGCACTGTGAGGTAGGCCGGCAGACGATTCATCTTACACTGTCACAGCACACAAACACATCAGTGAGACGACAAACACTTCTCACTCACCACCACAGTATATGTGCATTTAATATTTCTTTTGCTGCTAGTCAAGGTCAATACATATGATAACTGATAAGTCAACATTACTAATTGAAATGGGGTTTTCACTGGAATCCAGAACGATGGGTTATTAAAATAACTACCCATAAATGAGAGCAACATAACTTTGAGCATATAAAAGGCTATGCACATCACAGATCCGTTGTTGGGTTAGCAGAATACATAATTGTGACATTTATACGTCAATTAGTATGCTTACAGTTTTGAGATATTGTGCATCTCTTGATAACACTGGCGAATGCTTGGTGATGTGCTCCTGCAGTCTCTGGTAAGAGAAAGAAATATACAGCTTTCATAACAGGTACCTCAAGGTGACAAGTTCCGAGACCTATTGAATTTATATGGCATACAGAGTATCTAATTCAAATGGCATGATAACCATCCTCATTTACACCGTCGTTAACAGGTTTTCGGATGTTGTGTGCAAACAGCTGAAGTAATTAATGTGTGTATTAAACACTGTTGTCCTTTCCTGTTGAATTTTTACTGGGCCTCGAAAAATATAACTGAATATGTTCCCAATAATTTCATTACGCAACATATTTGCATAAACAAACTAGCAAGTCATAGTGGGTGGTTAGATTCTTACATGAAATGATTCTGAATTGAGATCGAGGGTGGAGCTACAGTTTCATATTTTTTTTTTTATATGTATTTAACAGGAATCTTATGAAATGCACAGAAATATATATATGATATATATATGATATAACGTAGGATATGTATGAGTGAAAACTCATTCAATAACATTTTTAATCACACCTATGCTTGGAGCCAACAATTGGCAAGACATCATTTAGAAAAGGCTTCCTTTGTGCTATAAATATAACAAACATTCCACTTACAACATTACATACAACCAGTGCACACAAAAATATAACAAACATTCCACTTACAACATTACATACAACCAGTGCACACGCAAATATAACATACATTCCACTTACAACATTACATACAACCAGTGCACACGCAAATATAACAAACATTCCACTTACAACATTACATACAACCAGTGCACACGCAAATATAACAAACATTCCACTGACAACATTACATACAACCAGTGCACACGCAAATATAACAAACATTCCACTTACATTACATACAAGCAGTGCACACGCAAATATAACAAACATTCCACTTACATTACATACAACCAGTGCACACACAAATATAACAAACATTCCACTTACAACATTACATACAACCAGTGCACACACAAATATAACAAACATTCCACTTACAACATTACATACAACCAGTGCACACGCAAATATAACAAACATTCCACTTACAACATTACATACAAGCAGTGCACACGCAAATATAACAAACATTTCACTTACAACATTACATACAACCAGTGCACACGCAAATATAACAAACATTCCACTTACAACATTACATACAACCAGTGCACACGCAAATATAACAAACATTCCACTTACAACATTACATACAACCAGTGCACACGCAAATATAACAAACATTTCACTTACAACATTACATACAACCAGTGCACACGCAAATATAACAAACATTCCACTGTCAACATTACATACAAGCAGTGCACACGCATTACATACAACCAGTGCACACGCAAATATAACAAACATTTCACTTACAACATTACATACAACCAGTGCACACGCAAATATAACAAACATTCCACTGTCAACATTACATACAAGCAGTGCACACGCAAATATAACAAACATTCCACTTACAACATTACATACAACCAGTGCACACGCAAATATAACAAACATTCCACTTACAACATTACATACAACCAGTGCACACGCAAATATAACAAACATTCCACTTACAACATTACATACAACCAGTGCACACGCAAATATAACAAACATTCCACTTACAACATTACATACAAGCAGTGCACACGCAAATATAACAAACATTCCACTTACAACATTACATACAACCAGTGCAAACGCAAATATAACAAACATTCCACTTACAACATTACATACAACCAGTGCAAACGCAAATATAACAAACATTCCACTTACAACATTACATACAACCAGTGCAAACGCAAATATAACAAACATTCCACTTACAACATTACATACAACCAGTGCACACGCAAATATAACAAACATTCAACTTACAACATTACATACAACCAGTGCACACGCAAATATAACAAATATTCAACTTACAACATTACATACAACCAGTGCACACGCAAATATAACAAACATTCAACTTACAACATTACATACAACCAGTGCACACGCAAATATAACAAACATTCAACTTACAACATTACATACAACCAGTGCACACGCAAATATAACAAACATTCCACTTACAACATTACATACAAGCAGTGCACGCGCAAATATAACAAACATTCCACTTACAACATTACATACAACCAGTGCACACGCAAATATAACAAACATTCCACTTACAACATTACATACAACCAGTGCACACGCAAATATAACAAACATTCAACTTACAACATTACATACAACCAGTGCACACGCAAATATAACAAACATTCAACTTACAACATTACATACAACCAGTGCACACGCAAATATAACAAACATTCCACTTACAACATTACATACAACCAGTGCACACGCAAATATAACAAACATTCCACTTACAACATTACATACAAGCAGTGCACACGCAAATATAACAAACATTCCACTTACAACATTACATACAACCAGTGCACACGCAAATATAACAAACAATCCACTTACAACATTACATACAAGCAGTGCAGACGCAAATATAACAAACATTCCACTTACAACATTACATACAACCAGTGCACACGCAAATATAACAAACATTCCACTTACAACATTACATACAACCAGTGCAAACGCAAATATAACAAACATTCCACTTACAACATTACATACAACCAGTGCACACGCAAATATAACAAACATTCCACTTACAACATTACATACAAGCAGTGCACACGCAAATATAACAAACATTCCACTTACAACATTACATACAACCAGTGCACACGCAAATATAACAAACATTCCACTTACAACATTACATACAACCAGTGCACACGCAAATATAACAAACATTCAACTTACAACATTACATACAACCAGTGCACACGCAAATATAACAAACATTCCACTTACAACATTACATACAACCAGTGCACACGCAAATATAACAAACATTCCACTTACAACATTACATACAACCAGTGCACACGCAAATATAACAAACATTCCACTTACAACATTACATACAACCAGTGCACACGCAAATATAACAAACATTCCACTTACATTACATACAACCAGTGCACATGCAAATATAACAAACATTCCGCTTACAACATTACATACAACCAGTGCACACGCAAATATAACAAACATTCCACTTACAACATTACATACAACCAGTGCACACGCAAATATAACAAACATTCCACTTACAACATTACATACAACCAGTGCACACGCAAATATAACAAACATTCCACTTACAACATTACATACAACCAGTGCACACGCAAATATAACAAACATTCCACTTACAACATTACATACAACCAGTGCACACGCAAATATAACAAACATTCCACTTACAACATTACATACAACCAGTGCACACGCAAATAAAACAAACATTCCACTGACACCATTACATACAACCAGTGCACACGCAAATGTTTCATTTATGGCAACATATGCAGTTTGATCAAAACTAGGAACAGGCTACATATAATACACATATAATAACTATTTTGTACTCTTTAAAGATACTTACAGATTTCAAACCGGTATGTAGATACTTCACCTCTGAAAAACAGTTGCATGTTGTTTTAAGTGCAATGGTCACTCATCTTAATAAATGTTACATGATTAAACATTGAAATTTAACATTAGGTAAATTTTCAAAAGAATTTACCAAATAACTGAAAAATAGGTATTTTACTCTGGTGAGACAGTTTTTTCAGAACTTATTCAGGAGATACAACTTACTTATAACATATATATGCAATAATGTGTTATATTCATGGTAAAGTGCACAAACATAGGCCACAGAAGTCTTTACCTCATGTCATGTCAGATTATGCAGAAGCCCGGCCTCTCACCTTTTTGTATAAAGCAACTAAGCTGGTAGTATGTTTCTGTACTCTTAGCTATTGGTTCCTCTTCTGACTCGACACACTTCATACTGAGATGGTTGAGGAATCAACACTGAACTGACATAATCATGCAGTCATTTATTCCATCATTTATAGAAGTGTTTGTAATACAAACTTTTTCTAAACGTTCTCCGCTTTTGCAAACTGCACTCACTGCAAATATATTCTATTCTACACAATCTAACTTTCATGTTCAGTTCATTCCCTCTAATTTCAAACTACTTTATATGGCCCCACTGTCTATGCAGCAGCCCTGCTATTATTTCTTTACCTCCAAAAGCCTTCAAAGATTATTTGGATGGGATGACCACGCATTTATGGACTACTAACTAACTTAATAGGTGACCAAAGATCAGTAAATAACCTAACGTATGAACATCAGATTATTAGCCACATGAAGTGACAATTTTTTATTGGTACTTCATCTGTGTGTTCCCAAATTTGTTATTACCAACATAACAGTTACAGATATCACCAACATAACAGTAACAGATATCACCAACATAACAGTTACAGATAACAAGACTTCACAGACAATAAAAGGATACGTTATTGCAAATTGTCCTGCAAAGAATCTGTCAATGAAGCTCTTCTGATATCCGACTGCTCCCTGCAAAATAACAAGAATCACACTGATGATTTACCAACACTGATGCATCCAATAACCACCTGAATGAGTTTAGATAACAACTATAAATATTATACAGACCAGTTTTGTCTTAGAAAAAAATTATGTAGACAATCCCAAGTTATTCTCAATGCATTCCATTAATTTACAGGAAAGGTACACCTGTAGCCAATAGGTAAACAAACAATGATAATGTGAAGGAATTTAGTTGATTTCACGTTTGCTGCAGTGGGAATTCCATTTGCACAAAAGCAACATAATGTCATATCAAATGGCTTATTTCTTGAGTATACACAAATGCCATATTTTATCCAGCATCTGCTACAATACATCAGCAATATCACATCTGACCAGTGGACTCCACGCTTCAAACCACATAGGAAGGATATTAATAATGTACGAGTCGTCACCTACTAAAAATATAAACAGTAATTTTGTCAAGCAAATAGCTAGCTACAACAAAGCTGTGAACATAAAACAATTATAATTTTCTTATTTGTGATAATGATTCTGTAATATTTATGGTAATAATCTTGTAATGTTTATTGATTTTATATTAATTTATTTACAATAATATTTATATAATATTTGTGATAACAATCTTAGAATATTTATTGATTTAACAAAAAATGTATGATAACATTTTACGTTTGACACTGATCATGTGAATGATTCAGAATATTTACATTAAAGATATTATAACTTCTAATTTAGTCATTTTAAACTGACACTATATTTATATACAGTGAACTGATTTAGTGATCAACTTTTGAGCAAGTTCCTTACTTGGTGGATACTGGCGCCACACACAATGTCATTATAATTACTTACCACATCCTACTTGCAATGTACACTCGATGAGAAGACGTGACACGTACCTGACCAGCACTGCTGTCATCTTCTGGCATCACCAGTTCACGTTGGAGGCAGCGCACCATTTCCGTCCAGAACTCATTCGCATCCTACAAACAACAGATCACTCAAACTACACAATTCATCATAAACCAATGGCACCTGTTCCTCATTTTTAAATATATTGTTCGTAAAGGAAGTTTTTCCTTTTGTTTTTATCGTAAAAGCATTTAGAAAGTATAAACTATATTATAACGACATACCCAAATGTCTTTTAATCAAGTTTTTATTACCGAGTGTTAAATGTTTCGGGAGAAAAGTTTGTAAACATGGCAGTCAATTAAAATTAAAATTTGAACATATAGACATGTACAAACGTACTTGCCTGTGTGAATCATATATACATGTACACACGTACTTGTCTGTGTGAATCATATATACATGTACACACGTACTTGCCTGTGTGAATCATATATACATGTACACACATACTTGTCTGTGTGAATCATATATACATGTACACCCATACTTGCCTGTGTGAATCATATATACATGTACACCCATACTTGTCTGTGTGAATCATATATACATGTACACACATACTTGTCTGTGTGAATCATATATACATGTACACACGTACTTGCTTGTGTGAATCATATATACATGTACACACATACTTGCCTGTGTGAATCATATATACATGTACACACATACTTGTCCGTGTGAATCATATATACATGTACACACATACTTGCCTGTGTGAATCATATATACATGTACACCCATACTTGCCTGTGTGAATCATATATACATGTACACCCATACTTGCCTGTGTGAATCATATATACATGTACACACATACTTGTCTGTGTGAATCATATATACATGTACACACATACTTGCCTGTGTGAATCATATATACATGTACACACATACTTGCTTGTGTGAATCATATATACATGTACACACATACTTGCCTGTGTGAATCGTATATACATGTACACACATACTTGTCCGTGTGAATCATATATACATGTACACACATACTTGTCTGTGTGAATCATATATACATGTACACACATACTTGTCTGTGTGAATCATATATACATGTACACCCATACTTGTCCGTGTGAATCATATATACATGTATACACATACTTGTCTGTGTGAATCATATATACATGTACACACATACTTGCCTGTGTGAATCATATATACATGTACACACATACTTGCTTGTGTGAATCATATATACATGTACACACATACTTGCCTGTGTGAATCATATATACATGTACACACATACTTGTCCGTGTGAATCATATATACATGTACACACATACTTGTCTGTGTGAATCATATATACATGTACACCCATACTTGTCCGTGTGAATCATATATACATGTACACACATACTTGTCTGTGTGAATCATATATACATGTACACCCATACTTGTCTGTGTGAATCATATATACATGTACACACATACTTGTCTGTGTGAATCATATATACATGTACACACATACATGTCTGTGTGAATCATATATACATGTACATACGTACTTACCTGTGTGAATCATATATACATGTACACACATACTTGCCTGTGTGAATCATATAGCCAATGCAATATCTCAAAACTGAAGGCTAAACAAAACTATATAGTTGCAAGTTGACTGATACCAATTATGGCTTTATAAGGAGAATGACCACCCAAACTGTTGAGTTCCAAACACGTTTGATCCTGATATGCAACCAGAATCATAAAATACAAAATATCAGTGTTGTCTTACAGAAACAGTAGGTCCAAAACGGGGGTAAACTGCAGAATACAGCTGTCCAAATCCACATGTAGATGGTCAAAAAAACAACACCACCCCACTGCCTGCTGCTATGATAAGAGGCCTTAAGATTCCTCAGATTGACAACATTGAATATGCTAATGATGAGGGGGGGAGGTTGTGGGAAGCTACCGGACGGGCGAGAGATGTATTGGTCGACAAGAAGTGCCTAGGGAGACGCACCTGTTGGGAGAATTCACCCTGTTCGTTCTTCTCGGCGAACTGTGGGAAGAACATGTGGAGGATATTGAGGAAAATGATGGGAGGGATGGTGGTGGATATCTGGTCCATCATCACAAACAGGTCCCGGATCGCTGAAACAACACAACACTCTCCCATCTGTCATCTCAAACTGATAGGAAATATAGGAATTAAACAGTAAAAATACAGGAATAACACAGGAGTATTTGATGGTAAATACTACTCAATGGTATAACATATACTCGTTTTCATCGCTAACCCTAGATAAGACAGGTGTCTTCAATTACACAGCTATTTGTCATCATTGTTTTAGAGAAAGAAAACATAAAATGTTGCATGCGTGTATGTAACTGTGACATGTGCTTGTCTCTCACCACATGTGATGGACTGGTCCGGCTGCAAGTTTCCCGCTGCTATATTCCCTTTGTACCTGGAACAGACAATGTACGACTCTGAATCCTTGCAACTCTTCATTAGGCCACACCAATTTGATTGTTAGGATTACAGATTTTTTTAGACATTTTTGTTAGGGAAAAGGGGGGAATTAAATAAAAGTAATTGCATGACAAAGGTGTTTTGTGTAAATACATGAATTATCATACGAGCCATATAGTACATTCCTAAAAAAATTATTTAGCCTTGTATCAAAACTTACTAGACACATACTTTTATAAGTTTAATAAAAGCTGAAGACTATTAGAATTTAGAATAACAAGGACTGATAACAAGACTTGGCAGATACCATTATGGTGTGTTAACATTACAGCCTTAAACGTGTAGATTAGAGGTAGGATATATGTTGCTGTGATAATTTTAATTTGACTGGCATAATTAGGATTTGGTTGTCGTACCTACAAATATAACTACATTATTCTATTCCGAAGTAATACAATGCGATGCTGACTATGAAGGCATTGAAGAGTGTCTACAACCCGTTTTCCCAGTGTGTCAACTTGATTGGCCAAAATACGATGTTCAGATTTTTGCATGTAGACAGAATGAGTAGGGCGATTAACATGCGCACGTTACTGGTTTTGCCTGTGTTATGCTTTGGCAGTTTATTTTCTTTATTGCTATTTTGCATCATATCTAAAATGTCAGCCTTCGTGTTGCCTTTTCGCTTCATTTTGGTGGCACTAACGTTGTCATCGTTCAAGAAAATGTGTTAAACGTTGAATAGCTCACGCAAGGATGCTCGCAGTCATTTCGACAACAATCCGTGCATTCGACGCCAACACATACTTTCGGTATCAGAGCGGCGTCGCAACAAACACGGGAAATGACATTGTTGATCGTGTAGGACAATTTAAATTTTGATACTTCCTTTTGGGAAGCAACGCCAAACTTTAATTTCTTGATACAAAACCACACTGCAGCGTCTGGTTCAGCCATGGTTTAGATCAATTAATGACAATTTGGACTTTCGCGGATTTGTTGGATTGTAGACCGTAAATGTGTGACAACCTGTGAAATGGTGTTTAACATTCAATGTTCGGTGTGATGCATATACGCTCGACGAATCATTACAAGATCATTGGTTCGGCATTTCGGTCAGAAATAAGTTCAAAATTGCAATTTAATTTCCGTTTTGTCAAAAACAACATTGGCGGGTCCATAATCCGAATAATAAAATTGGTGTCGCCTTATGGAACGAATAGTCACAACTTGAAACGTACTTTCATATGTCTTACACTGACCGTCTAAAGCAACTCAAATATCTTGTGAAAGTGGGTAAACATTAATCTTGTTAATGTAGCTGAATACAACTACAGTGGAACAACGTTAACCCACACACCTTTGTCCCGAGTGTATGTCTGGAATCACAAGTTTTCTCAATAAATGAATCACGCACGTGATAGCATTTAGAAATGTTTCTTGCGAGACAATGTCTGTTACCGGATTAAAGAGGGTACTGTGTAAATTTCTCCAAAAGTCTGCCATTTTATATCTCATGTGGTGCCATCTAGTGACTGCACCAACTGCTTGAATCCTCCCACTCTCCTCAGTGATATAATGAAGCAGACAAGGTAGCTAATTACATCAATTGAGGAACCTTGTGTGAAAAACTTTTAAACTGACAACTAAGAATCTCGCAACATAAACCACCAATAAAAAGTTAGCTCTTTGCTGAAATAACATTTGCACATATAATCCTGTTTATGCAGCTATGAGTCAAATGGACATGTCTATGTGATATCAAAAAGCTGATATGATGTACATGAAATTGCATATTCAAGGTAAAAATTGTCTGGCACTAAATACTCAATGCGGACTTCACACATATGCCTACTTCTTGAGTGCTTCTTTCAACTCCGGCACAGTTCTGAGGCACTGCAGCGTGGCATTCATGTAGCACGTGTTGCCGAGGTTTGACAGACCGGCCGGCATCTCCAACTGGAAATCAAACAGACATGTCCGGTTATTCTAGTCTAGGCTGGCGTGGAGGCCATTCACAGCAGTCACAGCCATTAGTGGCCATTTTAGTAAAGTGTAAAGTGCTTTGAGCAGTCTTGAGGATTGGATACTGCTCTATATAAGAACTTACCTTTTTTACCAATGAACAAAGGCCAGAGGCAGAGCATAATCAAGGCTTTTCAAGGCTGCCAGCCAGAATTCAAGGATATCAAGGCCTTGAAATGGGATTGGTGTAATTCAAGGTTTTCAAGGATTTCAAGGCCCCATACGGACCCTGTGTTTCACTACCAGTTGTGCCAATGATAGTTATTACCTATTAGGTAATCTAGTGGCCCCTTTAAATTCCACAAGTTGTAATACCCGCCTTGGCCAGTCATCTGCCAGTCTTGAAGACAGGGCAGACAAGGCAGACAGGGCTCTGGCTAAGCCCTGCCATGAGCATTGTCTCATACTCTATAAATGTGCAAATGCAATTAATGGATTTCAAGATTCAATAATTTTATTGAATTTTGAATTTGGATTTTATTAGTGGCAAATGCTAATAACATGTAAGTTATTACAAACATGTGGAATACATTTTCACATAAAACACCAACAACAAAAGGGTAATTCAGGAATGTCCATTTTCGGTTTTAGTTTTAAAATTTTCTCACGGTTCACTCACATCTTGCAAGGAATACTGCACATGGGTAATCACATGACATTCTTCCTATCTTTCATGATTCTAATCGAACACAAATAGTCTAGCTAACAATATTTACAAGTGTAAAAAATATTTTATTGTTGTGTTGCAACTGCCACCTTTTAATCAAATATGGCTACTTTGGAAAGATATCTATATTAATATCTAGGTTCTTTCGCTTCCTTGGACCACTGGTCTCTGATCTGCCAATCTGTGATTTTTTAAACAAAAAGCGAGTTACTTAGAGTAATTAACTGTTTTCATTGAACAAACTGAACGGTGAGACATTCTCCAGAGGGTGCCAACTTAGCTTTATATAACTGTTCGATTTACCAGGATGTGATCGCAACATTATTCATCACAGTGCCCGGCGCTGATATCCACAATGTGCTTTAATATATGTTCCACTCCACAGGTGGCACCAGCATCGTAATTTATTCTGCCAGTGATACATGGTGCTGACCAGACCACCACCCACCCAGGTGTAATGCTGTGGATGTTTGAGACGACCCCTAAGACAGGAGAGTGACTGACCGCGGAGGCGAGCTCTTGTTCAGTCATGTCCTCCATGAAGTGTGTCTGCTCTGTCTCCGTCGGCACCTCGGGAAGCTCATCAGCCGACCCCATCATCAACAGCGTCATGCCCTGCAAGTAGCATCTCTCACTCAAACCCCACACTCCATTTGAAAGGTTTCACAACAAAACGCGATAAATGTCATTTATGAAAATTAACTCAAACAGGGATGAAACAATTGTTTAGACACATCTTGAGCTAGGATATTATCTAATTTAAAAAAAATCCTAATAAATCCCCACTAAATGACGTACACAAAAGAGAGATTGTTTTTAAAATGTGATAAGCACCATCCGAGTTTTTAATAAAAACGCGATATATCCGTGTTCAGCCAATCAGCATGTTCAGCTATGTGGAGTGATGGTGCGCGCTGTATGAATATACCGCGTGTTGATAACAAAATCATTTATTATTACATTTTGCATAACAAATCTTCAAACAATATTTCTGACTTTGCTACCATTGTCTTAGATTTTGGATTATTGATTATACACCAACTTCATTTGAAAGTGTTTATTGAAATTTTGAGGATGAAGCACAAAAGTGATCTTTTCTCAAAACCAAGAAAACGAATATATTGCATTTTGCCCCGAAGCCCTTCACTTGTAACATCACGTCATTACTGACCTTGACCTCTTTCAATGACGTGTGCAAACTACCATCACAGAGAATCCAGGACACCAACCCCATTCTACCACTTGGGACATAATCTTTGAATTGTTGACATTTGTTTTCAATGGAATCTGACGTACATTGTTTATGTACTATAAGTCTACTGTTTATGTACTATAAGTCTATTGTTTATGTACTATAAGTCTACTGTTTATGTACTATAAGTATATTGTTTATGTACTATAAGTCTATTGTTTATGTACTATAAGTCTATTGTTTATGTACTATAAGTCTATTGTTTATGTACTATAAGTCTACTGTTTATGTACTATAAGTCTATTGTTTATGTACTATAAGTCTATTGTTTAAGTACCATAAGTCTATTGTTTATGTACTATAAGTGTATTGCATTCCAAATAAACGCATATGTACGGCTATTTATTTGGAGTAAAATGCCAGCCTATTCTTATTCGGGTCTGTACGCTTATTTAATGTTGGCAGTTCTGTTGTTAGTTCCACCCTATATGTTTTTTATTTGGGTCTAAGGTTATTTACAGTTGTTAGTTCCACCTTACACGGTTTTTATTAGGCATTGCATGTATTTATTTGCATCACCGATACAATGTTCTGAGAAACATGTATATATAAAAATTACTCTTGCCGGCGAATCGACGAAGCAGAACGCGCAGTGCTCTTTGTTGTTACGGCGACGCTGTTTACGCCAGTCACCACGCCAATCATGGCAGATAGCGATCTTTTCACTAACAAATTGAAAAAACTACACATTTGCACAAAAGGAGCACTTAGGGAAGCTATGTGCTAAATATAAAGGGTTGTTATGTTTTATTGGGATCATGTTGTGGTCAGGATGTTAGTATTATGGCTAGTAAATTGTGGATTTCGCAGTCTAGGGCTGGGCGATAAAGCATGATTAACGATGTTTCGTGGGCAAATTTGTGATGCGACCAATTCACATGGTGATATGTCACCAGACAACCCTTACTGCAGTAGTGACCTCGATGCTACACAGCAGAGCTACATGGTTAACAAGCCATAGTGGATCACTCCATTTATGTATTTAAGGGTGGCAGGCTTGGCGGAATTAACTACATTATCTTAAAGAGTATCCCGCAGAATTTGGCATTGTTTCTATTAATGTAATACTAACAATGATAGATATATTTCGTTTGCTGTTTTCAACACATATCAGTTAGTGTTAAACTACTAATCACTGAGACAAACTAAATGGAGAGTTTTGTTTTGACGTTTGATTTAATATACAGTATTATTGTTTGTTTGATGTAGGCAACTCCTGTTTGCATATAATTATGTTGTTGCATTGTCAAAAAGACACTAATTAAAATATAAATACACACATTGCAACTTAAGTCCGCCTTATTACTGGCTTATACTATTATTCCAAAGTGTACTTTTATTATAATTCCAAGAAATTTCCACCCTGTACTCTTATTCCACCCTGTACTCTTATTCCACCCTGTACTCTTATTCCACCCTGTACTCTTATTCTGCCCTGTACTCTTATTCCACCCTGTACTCTTAACATTTTGATAAATTTCCACCCTATACTATTATTCCACCCTTTACTCTTATTATAATTTAGAGACATTTTCACCCTATAGTATGTTATTCTACCCTGTACTCTTATTAAAATTTCGAAACATGTCCACCCTATACTGTTATTCCAACCTGTACACTTATTTGGAATGCAATAGTAGATACATTTTTTTTTTTTTTAATTCTTGAATTGCTTTGTAGCATATTTGAATTATTGACATTTTTGAAAATGAAAAAAAATGTGTTGTGCGGGTGGGTGGCACCATATGTGACTAAAGTGGGGTTATGTCAAAGTGGGGTTTTTACTGGTGGGTTTTGTACATTTACTGTTCCACGAAATAAGGCAATTAATGCTTCTGCTGAAACAACTCATTCAGTTTGCTCAGATGACAGCACTAAATACTACAGAATCCTATCTTCATGTTATCGTACAATATTCATGTCATACGGTAGTTCACTGAAATATTAGCAAGTTCAGAGTTTAAAAACACATTTTCCACATTACTCTACTTTCCAGACCATTAAAACTTATCCAGAAAATCCATGCATTTCCAGGATATCTGTCATTCAAACACCCATTTTCCTTCTTCACTTCAAAAACCACCTTAGCTTTCAGTGGTCAATAAATTTTCTTGTAACATCATTGACAAGAACAAAATTATTTATGGTAATGTATCAAAAGTATTATTTTGTTGTGTATATATATGACGTGAACAAAAGAGCATTTGTTTTCAAAATGCAATAAGCACCATCCGAGTTTTTAATCAAAATGCAATATATATATTATATATAAAATTATATATATATAAAATACATATATAGTTAGACATAAACATAAACACTCACATCACGCAACTTTATGTCTCCCCAAGCGTCATCCTAGAAATGAAAAAAATGTAATATTATATGGACATTGAACACATCTGCATTTATGCAAGCACCAACACAAGTCATGAATAGTGATGAAAGAAGGCCAAATGAATGACGTTTATTAAGAGATTAAGTTAGAGAGAGAAATGTGGGCTCTACATCCCAAGGCCAGGCCTGTGACTGAGCCCATACTAGTCTCCTGTCCCTCAGGTTGACAGAGCCCACATTTCGGCATATACAACATTAGCAGTATTGTTATAGATATATACAACATCATTACTACTGTAATCACAGTAGACCTTAGGCACCGTACCGTACTAACCAAGCACACCATTCATTCACCTAACTATAATCCAAACTACCTGCTGAAGAGTTACATTGTATCAAGATTTAGCCTAAACCTATAAGTGGGGCCATTACGCCACCGGTCACCAAAACATGTGACCACCCCACTACAATATAACCTGTCATGTTGAAAAAGCATGCAAAACGACCTCAAGCAATCCTGATATATTTCTTAAAGGCATCTGATGTCCATCTGCCCGCCGCCCTGATCTGTGCATCAGACTCACCTCGTAATGCTGCCGCAGAGGCCGCCCCAATGCGAAAACTGTGTCCCTTAAACGCACTAGTGTGATAGCCACAGAATACCAGTAACTGTTTCAGCGACACATCAAATTCTCTACGTAGCATTGGGGAGCCATCTGGGTATGCAAACAGCAAGGCGTGTCCGGGACCTCTAGCCTGTCTAAACTCCCGAAGGAAAGAAGCCAGGTAGATAGCTGTCCCTGGAAGGCTTTCGCCTTTAACCTGGGGACCTTGAAGAGCACTGTGTTTAAAACGCCGGAAAGAAATTGTAACTAAGTCACCAGATAGCAAAACATCACCCACACGCAAACAACCTTGTACCATACTCCGTGACCGAGGCACCATTTCTCCTATGCGCAAGTACGCCTTGAAAGCAAGGACCATCATGGCACGGAGCATGAGGCACTTGTATCGGGATGAGAACACCGTGGGTAATGCCTGCACCAGGCGCGCAAGCACAGGCAGAGTGATAGGCAGACGGACATCAGGAACAGCTCCGATACTTCTAACACCAGCTAACACTTTAGAGACAGCAAAGCAATGTGACGGGTCAGCAAAACCCTTACTTTTATGGAAGTATGCCACAGCCGAGACTGTGGACACAATGGATGCCGGAGCGGATCCATCAGCATGCAGGTGAGCAATGAACAACAACATCATGGGTACAGAAACAGGCAACATAGTGGGGAGAGATAAAGAATCATGAAACGTTATCAACTTCTTCCATGCCCGCTTATAATGCAGCCGAGACGATGGTGCAAGAGAGGCCTGCATTAATGTGGTTAAAGACTCCCTAAGCCGGCTGGGGACACGCTGTACGGGATGTCTACCGGGCTGGTGTTCGCCCATGGCGCCAGTTCGTGGAAATCTCCCACCTGTGAACGAGACAGCTTATCAGCCAAAATGTTAAAACAGCCTGGAATATGACGTGCTGCAAAGTTTATGTTAAACCGCAGGCATGCCAGTACCAGGGGATGGATTAAAGCCATAATGTGGGGTTCACGCGATGTCTGGTTGTTAATAATGGGGACAAGGGCTTCGTTATCTGTGAAAAAACATACGCTCTTATTTTCCCAAGCATTACCCCACACATGTACTGCTGCTACGATAGGGTATAATTCCAAAACTGCGACATTATGTGAACGCCATGCCACCGGCCAGAGACCACAAAACCATTCTGTCCCGTACAGAGCCCCATAACCTGTTCCCCCTGCGGCATCAGTGTGCAGCTGAAGAAAGTCACCTGTCAGAAAGTTCTCATCTAAAAAGAAAGCCTTGCCATTGAAGTGCTGCAGGAATTCTAACCATACGCCTAAATTCAATTTAGTCTGTCTAGTTAAGCGAATATGATAATGCGGCCTAGACACCCCCAAAGTTTGATCGATTAACCGACGTAAAAAGGCCCTACCAGGGACTACCACTTCTGAAGCGAACGAGAGTACACCGATCAACGATTGCAATTCTTTCAAAGTGACCTTCTGTTTGGCTAGAAAACTCAATAACAGTGTCCTGGCCTTGTTCAGCTTATCCTCGGGAAGCCTAGCATGCATCTGCACCGTATCAATGATTATTCCTAGGAACGAGATGGAGGTGGAAGGGCCGCAAGTTTTTTCATGAGCTAGCGGTACTCCAATATGGTCACACATAGAGATAAATGCCTGCATATCATCGTTACACTTCTCAAACGAGTTTCCCAGCAGGAGAAAATCGTCAATGACATGGATTACCTCAGTCACCCCCAATTTAACCTTCGCAGCCTTGCGCTCACGAGTACAATGACGTTCCTTGAAGACGTCTCGCCAATATGCACGATCGTAAATCAGAAAGGCAGCAAACCGCGTAGAAAATTCAAATCAATATAGCTCACACAACCAAAATTTGTTGATGCGACCACTCCGTCTGCTTTCACAAAAGAAGTGACCAAGAGCTCGTTGTAATCTGTGACTGCGCGCCACTACCACGCGGTGATTGGCTCCTTGCGCCAGAGACAACGAGGTAATTAGCATAATAATTAGCATCAGACATTAGGCCAATCATCACTTGTCCTGCGTTGTTGCCAGCACAAAAACCCATATGCAGCACGGTGCCGTGGCCGCATATTCTCATTTTACGGTGTGAAGTTCATTACGATAATACACACATCTGACATACAAATGTTGTAGGAACTAGAATGTTGAATAATTGCCATCTTGTGAAAGTAAAATAGTAAAAATGCATGTACAGTTTACTGCCAAAGTTAACAAAGTTTACCAAAACATGTTGTCTGCATTTTAAATAGTTGTTATTATTTATTTTATTATGTGCATTTTCGCGTGGCAGACATGATGTAAGTCGCATCTGTTTCGCTTGTGCCATTCCGCACGAAATGTACCATCACAGTTCTTTTGTAGAAGTGGAAAAATAGATATATAAATAAATTAAAATATTTAAATGAATAGATACATGTATAATTAAAATGTCCATATGATAAAAAAATAATAATAATAATAATCGTTAAAAAGTCAGTAGAAATTGCACTAAAAAGTAATAAAAATGTAAATAAATAATCTAAAAAGGTCAATTCCATGGATTCATATGATGCTTTCTTATTTTGAAATGACCAGCCCCAATTGTCACCACTGTTCACAGTCGAGTGCGCACAGAGCGTCGACGTCGGCACGGCAACGTAGCGTACGACCTATGCGTCGCAGGTCCGCGCTAAATAGTTGTACTGGTATAAACTGTCATTCCAGCATGTCGTGAATGTCACCACATTAATTTTATCTTCCCCGATATTTGATGATGAAAACAATGTCAAACCACCTACATGTTTACTGAATTGTTTTATTAAAACTGTGCATAATAAGAAACTAAAGTAAAAAATCCCTACTGACTTCATAGTTCATTCCTAGAATTTTGACATAAATGTATAACTTTATATAGTATATAAACAGAGAGTGTGTGAAACAAAGGAGGGTGAACTAGGACGGTAGAAAGAGAAAAGGAAGACCAATAGTAAGATGAAAAGACTGTGTTAAGAGAGATTTTGAAGTGGCAGGTGTCAACAGCTGACAGTGGGAGAAACTTACAGGCGATTTAGGCGAGGGGAGGATGTACAGTAATCCCTCTCTTCAGCGGACACATCTGTATCCAAGCATAAGTGTCCCGACATGGCGGGTGTCTGCTCATCGGAGGGACAGGCATCTTAGTGCCAAAGTTCAGACCAGTACAACCAACGCATGGTAAAGATGTGGCAATATGTCAACGCATTGACTGATAGGAATTAAGCACTATATATATATATATATGTATGTATATATATATATATGTTTATTATTACTGTGATGTATTAAAAAATAAACAGTTGGTCATGAAGTCATATCGCCCGCCTGGCATCGTCCGCCCGACTCCCTCTGTCGATCCGAGATTGTCCTCAACCACGTCCGCACACTGGTCACTCACTCACTGCCACTAGCTTACACAACGGTATTGGCCTGGTGTTGCAGTAGAATTTGCTGCGTGTATGGCAGCATTCAACCAAAAATGTCGAACAAAACATCTCCTTTACAACATTTTTAATAAATTGGTATTCTCGAACGATTTAAATATTCTGTAGCTAAAATACTTCATAAGTAATTTGCAAGTTGACGATTTTGCTGCCCCCTACCGGCTAAAATAATAACCTGGATATGATCAACCGAATATTTAAATCAGTTGCTACATGCAGCGTGAACGTTAATTAAATATTAAAAACGGTAACGGGTACAATCGTTAATTGTCTCACTTAATTTTTCATCCAATTTCGAAACGTTCATTAATGCACAAATTGTGCGTCAGTTCCACCATTTCATACGCTGGTAACCAGTTCATATTTTCCAGGCACTGGTAATATTTGTCGTTTGGCGTAGCGCAGCATAATTTGATGATGCTTGTTTATTATTTCACCTCAGTTTAGCCTTAATGTTGGACTACTTTGAAAACAATTGAGGTGAACCTTTTATACAGCATATTTGTGAATCTTAATTGCAATTTATAAGATGAAAAGGAGACACCAAGCCGAAGCCCTGACTGAGGCTGGAGGCTCTAATGGGGAAGCCATCATGGCATAGCTGGCTGCAAATGTGATTGATAACTGCACAAAATTAACAATACCTTCCTCCACATTCACTCTGCCTAAAGTTTACATACCGTAATCAAAGGAACTCTAAGTAGTTTAGACAAAAAACACAATGATTACAGCAAGGAAGACAAGCTCGTTATTACGGGTACAGGTACATGTGTACTTGGTATTACCACTGACACACACCAAGCTGTATGTCCGCCATTTTCTAAACAAATTCGGCAAAAATTCTTCGAATTAATGAATACTGTCCGTCTTAGGAGGGGCATATAACTAAAATATCCTGTCCGCTGTCCGCGTACACGAGGTGTCCCCTCATCAGAGGGACATTAACATGGCAGAACGGTCCGTACATTGACAAACTGTCCCGACATAGCAGGTGTCCCCTCGTCAGAGGGTCCACTGAAGAGAGGGACTACTGTATCAGTGAAAGGGCAGGAAGGAAGAAGTGATGTAGCCCTGCGACCTTGCAATGGGAAAAATGAAATCTGAAAACCAACATTGTAGAAATATATAAAACTAGAGAAGAGTCATTACCTTGACGACGCCGCCTTTCACCATGACCTTCTGTCTCTCTGGTTGCACGCCAGACAGTGCAAACAGCTGGGCCTTGAAGACAATGGGTGGCTCGTCCAGACTGCACTCGATGTTCTTGAACTTCTCTTTGCCCCATTTCACATGCACTGCAGGCAAAGATGCACAGCATGATACAGACTGATGATACATGACCAGAG
The DNA here is from genome assembly GCA_020002185.1 of Paraescarpia echinospica. Taxonomy (NCBI): domain Eukaryota; kingdom Metazoa; phylum Annelida; class Polychaeta; order Sabellida; family Siboglinidae; genus Paraescarpia; species Paraescarpia echinospica. The sequence continues at coordinate 76,173,368 of CM034532.1, read as the reverse complement.
GTTGATTCAACGGAATACAGACTGATAATACATGACCAGAGGTTGATTCAACGGAATACAGACTGATAATACATGACCAGAGGTTGTTTCAACAGAATACAGACTGATAATACATGACCAGAGGTTGTTTCAACAGAATACAGACTGATAATACATGACCAGAGGTTGATTCAACTGACGCATTGCATGATGACATCGAAAGCAAAAACACACCACACAGTGCCCTGTAGGTTTATTACAGGGTAACTGTTAACTCTTGACTAGCATCACTGGCCCAACACACCAACACACGGAATGACAAGATGCCAACATGCTAACCAAACTGCCACCTGTGTGTTTGCTGGCTAACTCTGTCTACATCTGAATTTCCTCAAATAAAAAAGTTGCTATTTTGCACGTGCCACCATTTATTGTAAATTTTCACCTGCCCACCAAATAACCATGCCCGGTCATTTTACCGGTCATTCAATATGAATGCATTCAAATCTTGGACGTTTAAGGATGAGACTATTCCCACAGCAGCTCTGCAAATTAAGCCTACAAGGTTGTCTTTATTCATAGAGCAGCTTGGCGCATTACGAAAATAGGTTTACCTAGATGCTCTGTTTATTATTTAACAAGATTTAACAAAATTGCCACCCAGAGAATTAACTCTAGGTGGCAGGTGGACAAGGAAGCCCTTTGGCTTATCGAGAATCCGACCCTTTTATCTATGTGTATCCCGCCCTTCTGAGGTATGTGTCGATTTTATTTTTAAACATATTCACGCTACTAGCACCCACACAATCAGCAGATAATCTGTTCCATTCATTTACAGTCCTTTGTGAAAATAAGAACTTTCTTATATCTAATCTACACTGCTCCTTTGATAATGTAACTTCACGTCCTCTAGTCCTTCTATCTTTCTTAACTGAAAAAAATATATTTCTATCAATATTTTCATAACCATTCATTATCTTAAACACTTCTATCTGATCTCCTCTCAATCTCCTGGTCTCTAGTGTTGTTAAGCCGCATTTCTTTAGGCGTATTTCGTAACTAAGATCCCTCAGTTTTGGTATCATTTTAGTTGCTCTCCTCTGTACTCTTTCTAGCATATCTATGTCCTTCCTGCGATATGGCCTCCACGCTTGAATTATGCATTTATTGCCATTCAAAAATTTACGCTTAATTGCAATTCCGGATTTGAATTGATTGTCGAAAGTTCATTGGAATTGATTGTTTGGAAACGGATTTGATTTTGTTGGAATTAGTGACTAGATAGGGTTGAACTTTACTCTTTAACTTTACTACTGAATGAATGAGTGAATGAATTAATGTTGATTTGGTTACTTGGTTACAGTGATATTACAAGTGTGAATGTAATTATGGTTTCACCAAGTAACTCGGGAGATTCTCTAGAGATTCTGGGGGCTTATTTTGAGAACCACCAATAATTAGGTAATGTAATAATTGTACATATTTTGTAGATTTGACGCAAATAAAAAATGACAACAAGCGTCGCAATGCAATATAAACTTACACAATCTAACACCATAAGGCAAAGTGATAATTGAATGGTATAGTGTGCATTGGAAAATACTTGTCAACTGTGTGTCTGTGATAAAATGGAAGAATGAAGACATATAACACAAATTATATTATAGAGTATAAATAGATAGTATAACACATTGACACAGTGTCATGCAATTCATAAAAGGACTTTAGTGCCAGGTTTAAGGTAATGATAGATATTTTTTGTTTTCTTTCTATTAATTTAGAGATGTAGAATGTTGCATGATGGAGGGTGTCGGATGGGCACTTCCAGAACCCCAGATTACATGACAGGGTGTTGGATGTCTGGCACGCAGCAGAGCGACCGCTGACATTCTGACAGCCAGTCCACTTACGTTGTTGTCAATGTAAAGGCGATAATATTCCTTACGGTAGTACAACAACAACAACAACAACAACGAGATCCACTACCGAGGTATGTTGCCTTATATATTACTCTGTTCAAAATATGTTGGTGAATACCTCCCCTGAGGGAGTCTGGCGTTGCTCACACAGACAGTACAATGAAAGCAGATATTCTAAATAGGCAGTTCCAGTCTGTCTTCACAAAAGATGACGACACAGCCATGCGCAATATCCAAGGCAAAAGCTTCCTATCCATAAGTACATTACATGCTGACACTGTTGGTATCAAGAAGCTGCTGTCGGACATTAACCCCTCTAAAGCATCCGGTCCAAATAACATTCCCTGTTGTGTGTTGAAGGAACTTGCAACCGAGCTTGCCCCAATTTTCACACTCTTTTTTAACCAGTCACTAAACACAGGGGAAATACCATTAGACTAGAAAAAGGCAGATGTTATGCCGATACATAAGAAAGGCAATGTCCACGATGCGTCCAACTACAGGCCTATATCATTAACACATGTAGCGTGTAAACTACTTGAACATATCATCTGCTCACATGTCCGTAAACATCTTGATGAGTATGACATTTTAACTCCTGTCCAACATGGTTTTAGAAAAGCATTCATGCGAGTCACAGCTAGTAACTACTCTTCAAGATCTGCACAAATTCAGGGAAAGTAAGATCCAAGTGGACCTTGCTATCCTAGATTTCTCTAAAGCTTCCGACACTGTACCCCACAACAAACTTCTTTGTAAACTCAGTCATTATGGCATAAATGGTAACAAACATCGCTGGATAGCTAACTTTCTTAAACACCGTACCCAGAGTCCTTGTAGAAGGGAGTTTTTCGGATAATGTCTGTTTTAGTCCCTCTATTATTTTTACTATACATAAATGATGTACCCATGCAAGTGTCTTCCAATGTCCGTCTGTTTGTAGACGATTGTCTGTTATACAGACCCGTCCAAACACAGACGGACCAGTTGGCCCTTCAAAACAACTTAAACACTGTTAATAAATGGGGAAAAGATTGGGGTATGCACTTTAATGCAACGAAGTGCAATGTAATGCGAATCACCAGAACTCCAAATTCAAATACATTATCCAGATCATACTCACTTGGCAATCATATACTAAAACAAGTTGACACACGGAAATATCTTGGGGTAATGGTCACAGACAACCTGTCCTGGTCAACACATGTCTCCCAAACTTGCAACAAAACCAATGCCACTTTATTATTCTTAAGGCGATATCTGAAATTGTGTCCGCAGGTCCTAAAAGAAAGAGCTTATATTACCCTTGTTCGCCCCATTCTAGAATATGGCTGCACAGTATGGGACCCACACTTACAAAAAGATATAAACACTTGAGAAAATACAAAGAAGAGCAGCACGCTTTGCAAAAGGCGACTACAATTGCAATAGCAGCGTAACAAATATGATCAAAGATTTAGGTTGGTCAAATCTTGAGGAGAGGAGAAGGAATCTCCGATTATTACTCATGTTCAAAATCATCCACAATCAAATTGCTGTCCCGTCCAGAAACATTTTAGTACCTGCAGACAGACGCACATGCTCAAATCACCCTTACAAACATAAACACATCAGAGCCAACACTGAAGAATATAGAAACTAATTTTTTCTCTGCACTTTAACTGTATGGAATATCCTAGAAGCGTCATTAATTAGTTAATGCAAATGATGCCCCACAATTTAAGTAACAGCTAGGCCGTGCGCAATGCTCATAGACATAGAGCAACCAACATCATTGGCACGATACCCAGCTGGGATTTGCCGATTATTAAACAGAAACATTGTCAAAAGTTGAAAATGAAAGTGTTCCAATTTTCGTGACTACACTCATACTCATAGTCTGAATTTGATAAACCATGTCATGATCGCGTTCAAATTTGACACTAAACTAAAACACAGTCACAGGGATTCTCTTGGAGACCGGAAATGCGTCAATTATGCGTATTGATAGTTATATATTTTGTACCCAGAAATATCTCGCGCAGCCGTATGCGGTCCTGAATAGAATTCAAAACAAGTTAAAGAATAAAATTATTACATGCCTAATATTAAAATAACGTAATGTCCACAGTGTTTTGCTCGAAGGACACATGCGTTTTTTTCCAGATCGATCCCTGCTAAACATAACACGTTTTGTCTGTTTCTGTATACTTCACGTTTATAATTTCTTACAAAAACCGCACCTCTATAGGAGTTTTTATTCCATAATACCTATTAATATACATTTGTAGATCAAAGTGGTGGTTTACACCATAATAACTACCTTTGTAAACAGGCATGTTTTATCGTTTTTTCGTGGTTTGGCCACTGCCTTGGTTTGGTTCTGCAAATCATACATCCGGCGGAAGTTTCTATGAAACGGCAGTAAATACGTTACCGTGGTTATTATATTTAAGTCCACAACGTTTTCATGTCGCGTACATAATAATGTGTAAACCTTTCGATAACCACGTAAACGTCCTACAGTTATCTGCAGAAAATTTAAGTCAAGGAAGTGCGTAGTAAGGAATAGTTATTTATATCATCGTACTTGCTTGCATATACAGCCATGTTTCTATTTCTTAAAAAAAATCGACGAACATGACTACTTTTTCTAGTTGTAGCCAAACGTAGAAATATGGGAAGGGACAGTCGATATTGAGATTGCAAGACATTTAAAGACGGAAAACGCCATAAACAAAAACAATGGGCTCAGCCAACAACGGTCAGACGATCTCCTCAGACGATCTCTTCAGACGATCTCCTCAGACGATCTCCTCAGACGATCTCCTCAGACGATCTCCTCAGACGATCTCCTCAGCCAAAGTAATGTTCACGTGTGAACTCATCGTTTGCAAAGTTAGTCATTATAAAAAAATATCATATAACGTGCATGCATGATTATCGTTGACATAATATTATTATTATCGCATATATTGCCCGAGTTATCATCGAACAATATAATACTTTTATTATTAGAGTGTAGATAGCCACAATATATCAAGAGGTCAGGTGATGAGTTCAACCCACCGAAGAAACCATAAATTAAAACCTGGAGCGTCACCAGTCGAATATTCCGAGTAATCTGTATTTGAAAACAACCAACTAGCTTCACTTAAAAAACTTCTATCGTGATTACGCTCACACCTATTGTTCATCAAACTGCGTTATATAGCAACAAATACAGACATGGACATTAATTGTTTTGACTGTCTTACATCCTCTATGTTCTGATATTTTCCTTGAGTTTGCAGTTGTTTTCCTCAACACCAGTGACGGATGCTGGCGTAACGAAGACTTCTCATTTTTCTCCGATGATCAGTTAGACGATCATTACAAATGGTTTAACAAAATTGTCGTCTAGAGCCACAAGCTCCAGGCGGCATACAAAAAAGGAAGCCTTTGGCTTATCGAGAGTACAACATTTTCCACCCACGTATAGCCCGCTCTCCCCAAATAGCAGTCAATTTTATTTTTGAACATATTCACAAGGAAAACACGGCCACCGTGAAAAAAGACCTTAAAGAGCTATCGATTGGTTAACTGGTGGAAGTTGACGGATCACAGTGTGATGAAATGTCGATGACGTCGATCCTCGTGGCTCACAGCGTACAGGGGAGGAAGCAGGTTATTTAATTGGATTGGGTTAATACTATATTCAGTAAAACAATATATCGGTCACCCAACCTGTCTTCATTGGTAGTTTAGATTGCATGTTTGTTCTAGAAGCGTTTTGGATGCAGTCAGCGAAGCATTCAGCTTTGCTAACTGTGGTGTAATGAAAGTGTAACACGTACAGAATAAAGCCGTGTTCTAATAAATGGCGTAAACACAGCCAATGGCACACAGCGGCACGTAGCAATACTTGACTGGGCCAATGGTAGATACTGCAGACGTTCCATCGCTACTTCATTAGCCCAACCAACGTTGCCAGCTGTGATGGAAGTTGGCAGCTACAACTGAGAGACGGACCTCGTGATCGACGAGTCTCCAGACACGGTACAAGGAGAAGAACAAGGATCGTAGGCAGAATTTAATTTTGGCAGAGCTATGCCTGTGCTAGATTGGCGTGTCCCAATAAACCTTTTGAATGTACACTTGTACGTAACGTGCCCCTCAGACGTTCGGAAATTATATGAAAGTCGCCACGCAGGAACAACAAACGACAACTTCTAGTTAAAACATGTATTCGCCAACACAATACAATATAACAACCCGGCTCTAAATAAACGGAAAAGTCAGCACGTTAAACGCGTGGCCGGAAACGGGAAATACACTACATTTCCCTTTTGTTTTATTTCAAATAGACATTGTTCGCACATTGTCTCTCAAATTGTTTAACGATTATTTTGTGTGTCATTTCCTTGAGTGCTTTTGCACTCTCCTAGCCAGTGGGGTTTATTACGTCCAATGATCTGGCATGTGCTAACACAACACACCAATAGTCTATTTCTTCACATTGTCTTTCATCCACGCTGGTTCTACCCTAGCACGCACTGGACATGCGGACGGCACAGCAGGCGTGTCATGTATCACCGGCGCGTCTGGCTTCGTTTCCTCCGTCAGCACATCTTCCTCATCTCCGACATCCAAGTCGACGACAACAGGCGCCACATCACGTTCCCCGTCCATCTCCGGTCAGCTATTCAGCTTCTTCATATGTGTAATGTTTCTCATCTTTCGCTGTTCATCTCCTCGCTGAATAGTCAAAGCATTGCCCACACGGTCGACGACTTCATACGGCTCTGCCTCAGACGGTGTGGTTAGCTTGTTCATCTTGGTTTGCCTGAGTATCTCTCGGCCGCCAATCTCGATGTCGCTGACTTCAGCACTTCTTTTCTTGTCAGCATACTCTTTCTCGTGTCTCCTCTCTTCTTGTCAGCATACTTCAGCACCTTTCTCATGTCTTTTCCTCCTGGATGTCGCTGACTTCAGCACCTCTCTTCTTGTCAGCATACTCTTTCTCGTGTCTTTTCCTCCTGGATGTCGCTGACTTCAGCACCTCTCTTCTTGTCAGCATACTCTTTCTCGTGTCTTTTCCTCTTGGATGTCGCTGACTTCAGCACCTCTCTTCTTGTCAGCATACTCTTTCTCGTGTCTTTTCCTCCTGGATGTCGCTGACTTCAGCACCTCTCTTCTTGTCAGCATACTCTTTCTCGTGTCTTTTCCTCCTGGATGTCGCTGACTTCAGCACTTCTCTTCTTGTCAGCATACTCTTTCTCATGTCTTTTCCTCTTGGATGTCGCTGACTTCAGCACCTCTTTTCTTGTCAGCATACTCTTTCTCATGTCTTTTCCTCCTGGATGTCGCTGACTTCAGCACCTCTCTTCTTGTCAGCATACTCTTTCTCGTGTCTTTTCCTCCTGGATGTCGCTGACTTCAGCACCTCTCTTCTTGTCAGCATACTCTTTCTCGTGTCTTTTCCTCTTGGATGTCGCTGACTTCAGCACCTCTCTTCTTGTCAGCATACTCTTTCTCGTGTCTTTTCCTCCTGGATGTCGCTGACTTCAGCACCTCTCTTCTTGTCAGCATACTCTTTCTCGTGTCTTTTCCTCCTGGATGTCGCTGACTTCAGCACCTCTCTTCTTGTCAGCATACTCTTTCTCATGTCTTTTCCTCCTGGATGTCGCTGACTTCAGCACTTCTCTTCTTGTCAGCATACTCTTTCTCGTGTCTTTTCCTCCTCGCATCTCTCTCTCGAACTTGAACCTGCCACTGCAACTCATCCATGGGCTCTGCTCTCATCTGCATTTTCGGCAACTTGTTCCGCAGTTTACGTCCCATCAGCATCTCCGCTGGACTCACACCTGTGACTGTGTGTGATGTGGTCCGGTACTGGAACATGCAGTTCTGCAGTTCCTTCTTTCAGTCCTTCTTCTCCTCCTCTGCGATCTTAATGGCCTTCATCAGAGTAGAGTTAAAACGTTCCACTTCCCCGTTGCTCTGTGGCCAGTACGGGGTGCCTTTCGAGTGTTGTATCCCTAGATACTCGAGAAATCCTTCAAATTCTGCAGCAACACACTGTGGTCCGTTGTCATTCCTCACGTTGAATGGCAGACCATGTGTGGCAAGCAAGGTCTCCAAGCACTTCACAATGTTCTGAGCATTCGTGTTGTGCATCTACACTACTTCTGACCACCTGGAGCAATAGTCGATGACCACCAGATGACTTTCTCCGTTTGGCAGTGGTCCACAGAGATCAGTTGTGATGTCATCCCAAGGTCCCTGTGGCAGCGGGGTCGACCTTACTGGCCGGGGACTTGGTCGTGCACCCACCAATTGGCATGAATAACAGCCCTTGACAAGAGCTTCAACATTGTCCATTCTCGGCCACCACACTTTCTCCCTCAACCTGGCCTTGGTGCGCACAATGCTTTGGTGCCCCTCATGAGCCAGGGCCAATGCTTTTCAACTTCCTTGGGAGTACGATGTGATTTCCTCTCATCACAATCTGTCCCACGACCCACAACTCATCACGCACAGCCTTGAACACTGTATGCTCAAGGTCAGTCCAGTTGTTTTCTTGGACATCACGTCGATAACAACGGAACTTCGGCCGACTCGCGTTCGATCTCCTTGGCCGTCATAGCTGCGGGGACAGAGTTCATCACAACCGAGTAGACGTAACCTTCGACACTGAAGCCAGACTCTGTCTCGCTTCCTTCTATCGGCAGTCTACTCAGCCCATTTGCTGAATTTTACCATCATGGGATGTACTTGATCTTGAAATTGTATTGCTGTAGGCTTAATAGCCATCGCCCCAGCCTCGCGTTAGGTGGCTTAGCCTGTTCTCCGTACACTTGTATCAGACGCTTGTGATCTGTGCCGTAGAGATACAGTTCTCACATGCCCACTTCACGGCTAAGACTTCTCTCTCAAACTGGGAATACCTGTTTTCTGGATCACGAAGCTTCCTGCTGGCATAACACATTGGCTTGCACTGCCGATCTTCTTGCCTTTGTTGAAGGACAGCACCCATACAAACAGGCGAAGTGTTAATCACGACGCGCTTGTCTGCATCTAACCTGTAGTAGGCCATGGTCGGTGCCTCCCTGAGTTATCTCTTGACCACATCAAATGCCACCTGTTTTTCCTTGGTCCATTTCCACTTTACTTTGTCATGGGTCAACACCTACAGCGGCTGTGTGATAGCAGCAAAGTCTGGAATGAACTAAGAGCTGAACAGAGCTGAACCCAGAAAGTTTCTTACTTCACCTGTGTTTTTCGGCTTTGGCGCTGCCGCCATTGCCTTGATCGAGTCATCCGTCACGTGTGCGCGTGCGCGTGCGCGTGCGCGTGCATGTACGTGTGTGTGTGTGCGTATGGGGGCTGGTGAGTGCGTGCACTGCGTGCGTATGCGTGGATGTGTGTGGGGGTGTGTGTGCGCGCGCTCGGCGCGAGTAAGTATATTTTGTAACTATATTTTAGAATAGTCTCTGGCTAGCTGACACCGCTTAAATTAAATGATTTGTTGATATATAATCTAAAAAAATCAATAGTCGAAATTGACTACACATACTGTGTCCGTGCAACCATAAATTCAGAATTTACGGTAATGACAGTAGGATTAAAAGCGTCGAAATTGCGATGATTTGCAAATGCTGTTGTGGTATATTCTACGGACATTTTAAAAGTTACGAGAAAAACACATGATAATGATTTGTGCAATGTATTTATTTTAAAATAAACCAATGAAATGTGACCACCAACGTAAACAGCAACCGTCACATGACCACGCAGTGGCGCGTGCTCGGACAGCCCACGAGCGACAGATCGGTGCATGATACGCCGAGTACGTGCGACGGTCGTGTGTGTGGGTGTATTGTTGTGTGTCACGCCGGCTTCTCGAATGCACATCCATTATTGTTATGGTAGTAAACTAACATTTGAAAGGTGAGTTGATAGAAGACATCGTTTGCATCGACTTGTCATCCCAATTACAACTTTAAAAAGTTAAATATGTATTGTCCGCCTGACGTCAATGTCGTACGTAGGCGTTGTTTGCAGCAGGACTTTCGCCGGTAAGTACGCAAAAAACATTGTCAACAGTGAGTGTGTCACATTATTTATACATGCTTTTATCCGTCTTATTTTATTATCCTTAGTTAGGGGTGGTCTCATAACTGGCATAAGACAGGGAAAAAGTTGTGAAAGTTCAAAACATATTCTGCATGTTTAGAATTAGTTCAAACCATCACCCTCCCCTCGGCCTCGAGGCTCAGACCCTTAGGCTTAGGCTTAGCCTTAGTCTCCGGCTCTGTTAGTAGTAGTAAACATTAATTTTATAGAGAGCTACATATGATACCATGAATGCCTAGGCCCTATAGGGCATGGGCCGCTGCAAGGCCTTGGGATAACTCTTCTTAATGCTAAATGTGCATTTACAGTCATTGCTAATTTTGCTAATAAACTGCATGTCCTAACACATTTTTTTGCAATATTTTATTTAACTTACCTTAATTATTAACCACAACTAGTCACTAGATACTCCTGGGGTGAAGAATAGGGTTAGTGCTAATGTGAAGAAAAACTAATGTAAGCCATTTAAGTAAGATTGAGATTACCATAGCCTATGTTTTGTTAATTATACTGAAGAAGTAATTAATCAGAACACTTTGTGTATGCAATGCTAACCTGAATATGTCCATGGGAAGTCATTCCTTTGCGAAACGTGGTGAATCACACACGAATAATAGTGAATATTAAATATGTAACGCTATACATTTTTATTTATTTTGCTAACACATGCAATCTGGTATATAAAAAACAGCTTCATAAACCAAAATGTTTGTAAAAATTTCCTTTGGCCTTTGCTTGAACAGGTAAGTAGGTCTGTAATGGAAGTATATATGATGCAGTGGTGGATATATATGTGAAAAACTAGTCTTTGTGCAGTAAAGGTAACATGACTGAATACTTCCCTGATCAGTCAGGTTGGTATTTTAATGAGCAGGTTTGTCTGGAGAGTGGTAAAAAATCACATTTACCTTTTTTAGGAATATATACCCAATCATACCAAGTCAAGCCCTGTCAAACCATTTTGAATGACAAGAAAGATCCGTATATGTACATGACTCATGTATTCTTAATATACAAACAGTAACATGTCCACATTCTAAGAATCGAATGAGCGAATGTCTCAAAAATATACGTGTGTCATCATTGCCATGAATTATTTATTTTGTCTGGTGATTTATGGCACTTATATTTATATTTAGCAGATTGAAAATGATCAGAAAGCAGTTTTGCTGTGCCACTGATAACAAAAAGTATGTTAGTTTTGAGTACACTGCTTTTGGAAAATGTTCAGTTGGGTCATTAATCCTACTGTGACTTCTAACTTCTTTTTGCCTAGTCACCCTGTGTGTGTTACTGTGAAGCTCATCTGTCACATCTCTAGCCTGTACACACATGTTCTCAAAACTAGTTAGGTAATTCGGTAAATGTATTACGTATGTACGATGACATAAGAAATGAATGTGTGCACTGCAGTTTGATGTCTATATTCATTGGGGCTGAGGTGGTGTTTGTCATTTGGAAATTCAGATGTACAATTAATATATTTGGCAGGAAACCTAGTAATTTAGAAAAGTAAGCATGTCATTCACTGTGCAAGTACTGTAACATATTCCTTTGTATGATTTAAAAAAGTATTTGTAATACTGGTGTGTCACAGCGTCATATTTTTTTACAACATATCACATAATTATTTCTAATTTTCTATTTTTGCCATAATTTATCTATTTATCTCTCCATAGAGAGGTGCAAATAGTGAAGAACCAGAGAAGTACGAAAACATTTATTATCTTGGTGTGATTTATCATTTTCACTTATTATGTACTAATTTTGCATCTCACACATGTACGTGAACACAATGTACATATCTGTGATACTATTCATATAGCAGCCATTGTAAATTATGTTTTGTACTGGAAAATAAACCAGTTGTAGTATATGACGAGATAATGGACAAATAGTTTTCCGCAGTTATGGTCACATGACAAGACCTCTCCACTTGCAATATGCTGGAAAGACGAAAGAATTCTTTTCAGGCTGTTCTCATTGCCTGGAAATATCTCACCAGTGAACAAATAGAGCAATCACCAGTTTGTTCCTTGGTCTATGTTATGTAGTCACAGGGTTTCCCATGGACACAATCTTTAAGTCATGCCTTAAACTTATTAATCTAGTTTCTTAAACTTATTATAACTATATTTTATTATGTGTAGATTAATGCTTTGTCTAAATAGTTTACATATTTTATTAGAGTACTCACATTTTAATGTTTTTTATCTTCATTTAAGAATATTTATTTATTGCATTTTTATTGATTTATTATTATTTATTTATTAATATTTTTGTTATATATTGATATATTTTATTATAAATATATATTTTTTTTTTTTTAGGACCACATTGGAAATAAATGTACTTCTGTGTGTTTTCATGTGTTTCCTCAGTACTATTGTATATTTGTGACAGTATTGTCTGTATTTATTGCATGTATATAATTGTACTGAATAAACTCACTCACTCACTCACTCACTCACTCACTCACTCACTCACTCACTCACTCACTCACTCACTCACTCACTCACTCACTCACTCACTCACTCACTCACTCACTCACTCACTCACTCATATTCTCTGCCAGAAATACAAGCCAGACAAATAGTAATAGACTGCAGAGATTGTAACAATGTGTGCTCAATGTGACACAAATACTGATAAATGCTTGTTTAAACTCGAATAAAGGTTCATATTACCTCCATAAAGAGTTAAGGAGCTGTGTGTTTACTTGATGGCTTGTATTGGGTGGCTCCAGTCAAGGAAAGGATAGTTCTGCATTGATCCTAGGTGCAACACCTTGCTTGCCTTTGCAGCAGGCTTGTGCATGATTGCTCTAATCAACACCTGGTCTTAATTAAACTCTTAATTAACACCTGTCTGAGGTGGAGCTTAGAAGTGGGTCCTGTCTGGCAATGACCAGGTACATACTATTAAAGTAGAACAACTGTAATAAACACAGGCAGTGACTGGTCAGTATGTTACCTTGTAAACACTTAGTTATAGTACAGGCTTTGAGTTTGATTGACCAGCCTTTGATCTTGTTACCTGGCTGACCACTCTGGGTAGGTGTTAATTACTGTCTCAGTAACTGGTCAGCCAGTGTCTGGGAGCAATCTTCAGGTCAGTACAGTCTAGCTACTGGCTCAGAGAGCATTGTCTTTCAGTTGAAACAGTGATTTGTAGCCAGCACAGCTTGTAGTAGCAGATGAGATTGTTGTGTATTGGTGTCTGGAGTATGTTTGTTTTGAGACTGCATATTGAAGAAAACTTGGTATGTCTAATATATTACATTTTACTTAGTCAATCTGTTTTTAATTTACATAACACACGTCTTATTAACAACATGTTTCAGTACCTGCACCGATACTTTAGCCAATCTTAATTGTCATTGAAATAAGATTGGTAAGTCTGTACTGTAAGCAACAGCAGCTAATGTTTGGATGAGTGTGTTAATTACTGAGAAATGTGTTAGAAAAATTATTTGTACCCAAAAAAATTGTTATTAAATATATTATATTCCTAATTTTTAGCATTTTTCTAAAAATTCCATTTCCACCATAAATTGTCAATGGTTTCGTTGAAGAAATAAAACAATGTAAGTTCTTATATTCCACGGTATCCAGTCCTCAGGACTGCTCAAAGCGCTTTACACTTTAATTACTCCCTGATAGACCTGTTAAATCGAACATCATCTCGACTTCTCTGGGAAGCATTCAGCCATGCTGCAATTAATGCACAAAAGCTATATGTACACATATATCCATCACTGTCTACAGCCAGGTACTCATTCATACAGCTGAGTGAACTGAAGCAACATAGAGTGAACGAACTTGCCCATGGTTCGATACGGCTTCACAGAATTCAAACCCGGATTCTCTCAGTCGAGAGTCTGAAGCTCTTACCGTTGCGCTACTGCATTCCACAAAGACGACTTGTGTATTCCTGTTCATGACTGATGTCAGGCATTACAGTTAGTGTATTTTGCACTTCTGAACTTTAATTGGTCCCTGAGGATTTAGATGCTTTAATAGTTTTACTATCAAATATTATCACATGTCTAATAATATAATGGATCTATTTAACCAGAAGGTTACTGTCAGTGCTCAATTGAATAAGCCATTCTTGTCAATTGTCATTCTGCTAAATACCATGTTTAAATAGTGTAGCTTCGTAGACAATTCCTGTTTGACAACTGTTGTAGGCTTGAACTATCTATTGTTAGACATATCTAAATACCTGGCAGCATGGATATTGCTGGCTTAATCACCACAAAGTTCTGGGTAACAATAAACAGACTCGGTTCACACTGATTTTGATATGATCCCACAAGTAGAGATCAGATTACACTGTGGTTCTTGGCTAAGGCATGTTTCAGTGATTATGTGGCATGTTTTGTGATGTTATTCACACAGATGACAATGTGAGTTGGATTGTGTGGTGGCTTAATTTAACAGCTGTCATTTGGTGGTCATACAAACATTAATTGTAGAGTTGGCTGCTCTGGTCTACTGGAAGCTGTATCATTTATATAATTACATGTCAGACACCAGTGTAACTCTGATTGTGTCTTGTTCCAATGCATTAACTTTGCGTTGCCCTATATTTATATTATCAGTTCGATACCGTGTGCTCATTAATATGCACTAATGCAGATATATTTTGACTACAGGAATACATTGCACCAATACAGTTTGTTCTAGAGTTGATATATAGTACGTGCTTTATATAAATATTCACCTGGCATGACATGTTACATAGCTATTTCTGAAAAGATTTCCAAAGGTTGCATGTCAACTAAATCTTTCTATTTAAATATCCAGTATCACACTATATAAATATCATGCATGTATGAAGAGTATTCTGATGACATTTTAATTGACTAGGCCATTTTATGTCACAAATTGATACTGTAATTATGAATTTTTAGGATGTGGTAATAATAATGGTAAATGTCTTTCTCAATGGTCTTGATTATAAACCTCCACCTGGGCACTGTGCAGTTTAATTACTGGACAGCACTTACTTTAATTGTTTCAGAGGGCAGTGTGCATATCACTGAAATAAACAGATTGCCATTGCAATTGACAGGGCTGGAAGTGACATAATTGATTAATGTTGTAAACTGCCTTTAGAAGATATTTAGCAGAAGAGTATAATCAACTAACTGAGAGATATTTAACTCAAACTTTCCAAGTGATAGGAGCTAGGTTGTGGTTCACAGTTATCTATTTGTCAATAACAATTATTCATTGCAAAGAGTATAGTAAACAAAAGAAATCAACTAAACATTATGGTAGAAGATATTGACCCTCACATAATAGGTATAACCGAATCCTGGACCACCACCGATATATCAGATTCCAAATTGGGACTGACAGGATATGTAATGTTTAGGAAAGATAGAATAGGAAGAAAGGGAGGTGGAGTTATTTTATATATTAAAGAATCTATCCAGGCTTATGAAATAAAATTAGAAAGAGAAGCAGATTGCGAAGAAGCTGTTTGGTGTAACATAGTTACAGGAAACTCAATGTTAACAGTTGGGTTAGTTTATCGAAGTCCAAACATAAACATAGAAGATGAATGAAAAAATAAAAAATGCTATAAGGGAAGTAAGCAAACGGGACTGTATTATTATGAGGGATTTTAACCATGGGCATATAAAATGGAAATCTCTACAGAGTATGGGGAGTGAGGACCACAAGTTTTTAGTTTTAGTTCAAGATACTTTCCTTTCTCAACATGTGCTAGAACCAACCAGGGGTGAGAATGTGTTAGACATAGTTTTGTCCTCACAGAATGAATTAGTTGATATGTGAGCCACTGGGGAGTAGTGATCACAACCAGATACATGTTACCATCAAAGTAAACTCAGAAAGGAATAGTAAAAAGCAGTATAGGAGACATTTCCACAAAGGAAGGTATAAGGACATGAGGAAATATTTAGCAAAGATAGACTGGAATAACACACTGAAAAATAAGGCAGCAACAGAATTCTGGAATATATTAAAGAGTGAAATTAAGTGCGTAGTCGATAAATTTGTACCCTTCAAAAAACAAGGGAAACGGTCCAAAAAGAAACACTTATTGAAAGAAGCCATTAGAAAAATTAAGTATAAACAAATGATGTGGAAGTCATATAGATGTACTGGAAATGATGAAGACTACAACAGTTATAAAGAAGCACTTAACCAAGCTACAGCTGAAATTAGAAATTCAAAGAGAAGCTATGAACAACAATTAGCTAGTAATATAAAACATGACAGCAAGAGTTTTTATGCGTATGTTCGAAGCAAACAGAAAGTTCAAGATAAGGTCGGTCCTCTAGAAGATAGTGCTGGAAATATAATATCAGAGGGATTCTTAATGGCAGAAGACCTGAATGAGTACTTTAGTTCAGTGTTTACCAGGGAAGATATTAGTTCACTGCCAGTACCAGAGGCTAAGTTCAAGGGGGCAGATTCAGACTATTTAGGACAATTAATTGTAACCCCGGAAATGGTAGCTAAGAAAATAAGGGCTATGAAGGATAATAAATCACCTGGAGTGGATGGGATTCTGCCCAAACTACTATTGGAAATTGTAGAACAAATTAGCGTACCGCTTGCAACAGTTTTCAATTTGTCATTAGAAGAGGGAGTGGTTCCTTTAGAATGGAAAGAGGCAAACATTATACCGTTATTTAAAAAAGGTTCGAGAAACAAGTCGGAGAACTATAGACCAGTGAGTTTAACATCAGTGATTTGCAAATTATTAGAAAGACTAATTAAAGATCACATGGTGTATTTTCTTGTTAAACATAACTTAATAAACCCATCTCAACATGGTTTTTTTAAAGCAAGGTCATGCTTAACAAATATGTTATGTTTTTTGGAAGACATCACTAAGTAGGTAGATGAGGGATCACCAGTAGATATCGTCTACTTAGATTTTCAAAAAGCTTTCGACAAAGTACCACATCAAAGATTACTGCTGAAACTAAAGGCCCATGGCATAGGAAATGGTATAATAAACTGGATAGAACAATGGCTGATTGACAGAAGACAACGTGTAGTAGTTGATGGGAGGCTTCAAACTGGAAATCGGTATTGAGTGGGGTACCACAGGGATCAGTATTAGGACCTATATTATTCTTAATATATAGCAACGATTTGGATGATGAAATAACAAGCAAGGTGTTGAAATTTGCGGATGATACAAAAGTGTTTAGAAGGATTAAAAGTGATGGAGATAGACAGCATTTACAAGATGATCTTGACAGGTTGATCAAATGGTCTGAAAAGTGGCAAATGCTGTTCAATTTTGGGAAATGTAAATGCCTTCACACAGGACAAGGGAACGAATATGTAGAATATACAATGGGGGGAACTGTACTAAGTACTACTGTAAAAGAAAAGGACTTAGGGTTAACCAATAGTGCTGATATGAAGATTTCAGAGCAGTGCGGAATTGCAGCTTCAAAGGGAAATCAAATCCTTGGATTAATTAGGCGAAATATAGCATATAAGGAAAAAGAAATAATAATACCGCTGTACAAAACAATAGTGAGACCTCATTTAGAATATTATATACAAGCGTGGAGGCCATATCGCAGGAAGGACATAGATTTGCTAGAAAGAGTACAGAGGAGAGCAACTAAAATGATACGAAAACTGAGGGATCTTAGTTACGAAATACGCCTAAAAGAATGCGGTTTAACAACACTAGAGACCAGGAGATTGAGAGGAGATCAGATAGAAGTGTTTAAAATAATGAATGGTTATGAAAATAATAGAAATATTTGTTTCTCAGTTAAGAAAGATAGAAGGACTAGAGAACATGAAGTTACATTAGCAAAGGAGCAGTGTAGATTAGATATAAGAAGGTTGTCATTTTCACAAAGGACTGTAAATGAATGGAACAGATTATCTGCTGATTGTGTGGGTGCTAGTAGCGTGAATATGTTTAAAAATAAAATCAACACATACCTCAGAAGGGCGGGATACACATAGATAAAAGGGTCGGACTCTCGATAAGCCAAAGGGCTTCCTTGTACACCTGCCACCTAGAGTTAATTCTCTGGGTGGCAATCTTGTTAAATCTTGTTAAATCTTGTTAAATCTTGTTAAATCTTGTTAAATCTTGTTGTTAAATTTGTAAGCAATAATTAGTGTCACTGAAAACCTAAAGGTGGCGCGTCAATTGAATATCTTCAGTTGTCTCATTTCAGATTGATATTATGAAAAAGGAAACTTGTGTAATACCAACTTGCAGTGACTGTATGGTGGCACATTTTGGAAACACATTTATGTGTGAAATCATCAGACAGTGTATTTAAATGTGTTAGCATCTGATTATTGTTTATATACGAACATACTGGCAACTTAGCAAGTAATTAATAACCACTGTATTTCTTGTTTTGTAGAGTGTCCTGTGATTATTCCAAGTACATCTTTCTGCCCAACCAAACATGTTAACCAAGGAGCAAGTAACAATTGCTCTAGCACTAAACAGTCACAGACAGACACACAAAAATTGAAGAAACCAGGCAGAGTTCACTCAGGATCAGGCAAGTCTTGCAAGTGGCAGTTCCACTGTTTGTGGAGTCTACACGATTATAACACAGCCAGCGTCAACAGAAGTGGCAGAGTTTAGCAAACACGCAAACACTCATCTAAGTCCCGGCTGAACGGGGGAGTTCGCGGTCAAGATTAATTCTGGACATGCAACATTTTATTGACTCGACATTCCAGCTGAGTCAATACATTAGAATGTCAGCTGTAACAACTTGATAACTTCCACCAGGATATAGTTCTTAAAGCTTAGCACCAAGTCGTCAGGTTGGTCATTCGCCATTCCTGAACATGTTTGGAGAAGTTTAGTTTGTCCGTTGATGAGGGGAACACTGCGATGAAGGAGGAGGAGGTTGAGACGGCCATTAAGGTGGTTGTCGTTGGCAACGGGGCGGTTGGTAAGAGCAGCATGATACAGCGATACTGTAAAGGCATCTTCACAAAGGATTATAAGAAGACGATTGGCGTTGATTTCCTCGAGCGACAGATTGAGTGAGTGTAATTTTATTATCTGTCGTGATTGTGATGTAGTAGGACTGTCTCACTGCGGCATCGTATTACTGCTGTGTAATAGTGGAAGTGAATATGCAGTATTATTGATACAGACAATATTTCTTTTTTATATCAATGGAGATCAAACGTTCACTGACTGCAGTAATAATTATATTTGCCAAAATAATCTGTTCCTGGAATTTATTACCAACACTCTTGCTTGACGCATGCTTGATTGGTGTAAATGAAACCATTTTAAAGTTAAGATATATATTCAACAAGATTGTCAAAAACTTCACAGTTATATTATGTTTGGTACAATTACGTTTTCCCTGCTTCTGTTTCACACATTCATTTTGCAGTATATGTCATATGCATTTACAAGTTCTTATAATTAACTCTAATTAGTACTGTCAAGTTTGCAGTGGTTTGATACGTGTATAAAATGCAATAGTTATCACATCAGTGTGGTCAACATAGAGTATGTTGTAGCAATGATTCATCTTGCTTTCCAAAAATGGCTACCCAACAGAATATTAGTATTTTATATTACAACTAGCCAGTATTGCCTAGACTGATGCAAATGGACATTAATCTGTTAAGCCGACTATATTGTGCTGATATACTTGAGTTGTGAGATGTAGTGTAGAGTCTATCGTGTGTTGTCTCAGGGTGAACGGTGAAGACGTTCGATTGATGCTATGGGATACGGCGGGCCAGGAGGAATTTGACGCCATCACCAGGGCCTACTACAGAGGTAATTTATGCTTATTATAAATAAAAAATGTGAAGAAAAAACTACTCCGCCACATTTGTGTGAAGCTTCATGAACATTGAGTTGTCATTGGCAAGATAACTTCATAAATTACGAAAGCGCAAGAAAACATATTGATGAAATATATAAATTCAAGAACAAAATTAAAGTTCACACACTGTCCTAATGTGCACGTTATATTAAGGTTGATTATTAAACATGATAATTTTTGCCTAACTTTATGTGATTATTTTGCTTAGTTTTAAACTTTGCAAAGTCTGCAAAGAAGCTTTTTTATGGTATGATCTATGGAAAATGGGAAACTGAAGCGGAACGTGTACTAAAGACACATTCATAACTGTATTTAAGACTACATGTCACAGCACTTCCTGGGGTATAGACTGTATGTAGTGGCCAATAGATGTCCACTTGAGGTGGTCTGATCAATGGACTGGTCACTGCATGGGTCTCCAGCTGTAAATATTGCCAGTTACACCAGCACAAGTCTGTGCACATTCCTGCAGTTTGTCAACATGCAGAGTAATCAACGTTGTCAGCACACTTCAAACAAACACATGCATGTGCACGCATGCTTGCTATGCAAAATGTTGTATCACACTGCATGCTTGCAGTGTGATACAACATTTTGCATAGTTTGTAACAAACATAAATGACTACGGGGACAGCAACTTGTATCAAAAGTTTACACTGTTGTTAAATGTCATTCCTTTCTGACCTTGGTTTGTGAAGTTACACTGAACAGTTGAGGTTTCCGTTGCGCAACATTCTGAATTCAATAGAATTGTCTTAATGATGGAGTATGGTGAACTTTCCTTGCTAAAACATTTGCCTGAGCTTTGATATGGTGTTTATTTGTATGGCAACTAATATTGTTATCATTACGAATAATACTGTTGTTTCTGTGTTCAAGATATGTGCATTTATCTACAAATAAGGTAGTAAATGTTATTAATAGTTGCAGGGTGAGTATTTTTCCTGTCCTGTAAAGATTATTTTATTCCCCTCGAGATGTAATTGCTCCCAATAAATATACAATACAATTATGAGTGACCAGATCAATTATGTGGTTCGTGAGAAACATTATATACATTTGGCATGTTTCCATAATGCACTTGTCTCAGCAGGTTAAGACATTGGCTGTGATAATATATCAGATAATATCTGATTTCACGTATACAGGTGTAGTTCTATATTGTTCATGTCAGTATATAACATTTAGCTTACACCTGCAGTTGGCCAGTGTTGTATTGTTGTCATCTGTAGAATGTATTCTTTCACAGTTGTAATTATTCAGATTTATAATTATTGTTTGCCGTACTCTACTTTTAGGTGCTCATATACAATGAGTCTGACTTGATTCTGTATTGTAATAGTGATCATAATGGCCATTAGTTCTGTGTGTGAGGGGGTGGGCAGGAACCAACGGCCATTAGTTCTGTGTGTGAGGGGGTGGGCAGGAACCAATGGCCATTAGTTCTGTGTGTGAGGGGGTGGGCAGGAACCAACGGCCATTAGTTCTGTGTGTGAGGGGGTGGGCAGGAACCAATGGCCATTAGTTCTGTGTGTGAGGGGGTGGGCAGGAACCAATGGCCATTAGTTCTGTGTGTGAGGGGGTGGGCAGGAACCAATGGCCATTAGTTCTGTGTGTGAGGGGGTGGGCAGGAACCAATGGCCATTAGTTCTGTGTGTGAGGGGGTGGGCAGGAACCAACGGCCATTAGTTCTGTGTGTGAGGGGGTGGGCAGGAACCAACGACCATTAGTTCTGTGTGTGAGGGGGTGGGCAGGAACCAATGGCCATTAGTTCTGTGTGTGAGGGGGTGGGCAGGAACCAATGGCCATTAGTTCTGTGTGTGAGGGGGTGGGCAGGAACCAATGGCCATTAGTTCTGTGTGTGAGGGGGTGGGCAGGAACCAATGGCCATTAGTTCTGTGTGTGAGGGGGTGGGCAGGAACCAATGGCCATTAGTTCTGTGTGTGAGGGGGTGGGCAGGAACCAATGGCCATTAGTTCTGTGTGTGAGGGGGTGGGCAGGAACCAACGGCCATTAGTTCTGTGTGTGAGGGGGTGGGCAGGAACCAACGGCCATTAGTTCTGTGTGTGAGGGGGTGGGCAGGAACCAATGGCCATTAGTTCTGTGTGTGAGGGGGTGGGCAGGAACCAATGGCCATTAGTTCTGTGTGTGAGGGGGTGGGCAGGAACCAATGGCCATTAGTTCTGTGTGTGAGGGGGTGGGCAGGAACCAGCAGCCATTAGTTCTGTGTGTGAGGGGGTGGGCAGGAACCAACGACCATTAGTTCTGTGTGTGAGGGGGTGGGCAGGAACCAATGGCCATTAGTTCTGTGTGTGAGGGGGTGGGCAGGAACCAATGGCCATTAGTTCTGTGTGTGAGGGGGTGGGCAGGAACCAATGGCCATTAGTTCTGTGTGTGAGGGTGGGCAGGAACCAGCAGCCATTAGTTCTGTGTGTGAGAGGGTGGGCAGGGAACCAATGGCCATTAGTTCTGTGTGTGAGGGGGTGGAAGGCAGGGAACCAATGGCCATTGGTTCTGTGTGTGAGGGTGGGCAGGAACCAGCAGCCACAGTAGTTCTGTGTGTGAGGGGTGGGCAGGGAACCAATGGCCATTAGTTCTGTGTGTGAGGGTGAAGGCAGGAACCCTCACGGCCATTAGTTCTGTGTGTGTGAGGGGTGGGCAGGGAACCAACGACCATTAGTTCTGTGTGTGTGAGGGTGGAGGCAGGAACCAATGGCCAGTAGTTCTGTATTAATGAGGGGTGGGCAGGAACCAACGGCCATTAGTTCTGTGTGTGAGGGGGTGGGCAGGAACCAACGACCATTAGTTCTGTGTGTGAGGGGGTGGGAAGGAACCAACGACCATTAGTTCTGTGTGTGAGGGGGTGGGCAGGAACCAATGGCCATTAGTTCTGTGTGTGAGGGGGTGGGCAGGAACCAATGGCCATTAGTTCTGTGTGTGAGGGGGTGGGCAGGAACCAACGGCCATTAGTTCTGTGTGTGAGGGGGTGGGCAGGAACCAATGGCCATTAGTTCTGTGTGTGAGGGGGTGGGCAGGAACCAATGGCCATTAGTTCTGTGTGTGAGGGGGTGGGCAGGAACCAATGGCCATTAGTTCTGTGTGTGAGGGGGTGGGCAGGAACCAACGGCCATTAGTTCTGTGTGTGAGGGGGTGGGCAGGAACCAACGACCATTAGTTCTGTGTGTGAGGGGGTGGGCAGGAACCAATGGCCATTAGTTCTGTGTGTGAGGGGGTGGGCAGGAACCAATGGCCATTAGTTCTGTGTGTGAGGGGGTGGGCAGGAACCAATGGCCATTAGTTCTGTGTGTGAGGGGGTGGGCAGGAACCAACGGCCATTAGTTCTGTGTGTGAGGGGGTGGGCAGGAACCAATGGCCATTAGTTCTGTGTGTGAGGGGGTGGGCAGGAACCAATGGCCATTAGTTCTGTGTGTGAGGGGGTGGGCAGGAACCAATGGCCATTAGTTCTGTGTGTGAGGGGGTGGGCAGGAACCAACGGCCATTAGTTCTGTGTAAGGGGGTGGAACTATGTCTGTGGTATGTTGGTATATGAATGTAGCAGTGTGGCTTCTCTATTAAGACCACCTGTTTGTCATTATACACAGGTGCATTTAGGCATCTCATGAGAAATGTACAACAGTACACTCTGACTGATGCATTGATAGTGGTGTCAGTGTGTCAACAAAAATGTAGTTTCCACATTTCTTGTATTAAACTAATACAATAATGTCAGCCTATCGCCAGATGCCACAGATGTGTGGACACCTATGATGAATTTGCTAAAGCACAAATTTGATGAGAATACAAGACATTTGCTTTCTATTATATGACATGGATTGTCTCGTCACTGTTAATACAATAACACACATTTCGTTTACTTTTGTATATGGACTCAAAGCTTGTCTGAAATAAAAAACATTATTATTACTATTATAATCTTCTTGAAATTAGCATTTTCGTTTTGGAGTGAACTTTTTTCACCAGACTTTGCGCTGTTATAAAAATATCACATAATATGATTTGTACCACTGGTTTCCATCACAAACTACAGACATGCTCAGACCGTGTTAAGTTTAACTTATATTTGGTGTGCTCGGGGCCAAGTGGAATAAATTGGTGGTAGTGAAACATTTGTTCCAAATCTGTATACATGTATTCCTTTAGCATGAATAATGACATGTGGTATTAAATGATTAACGCTGGTAAGACGTGCTGAAAGAACATAATTGTGTGGCTGGGAATCTTCATACATTCAAAGAAACGTTTACATTAAATGTGCACAATTGTGTAAAATAGATGTTAAGCTATGGTATATGTCTCACTGCAGGTGCACAGGCCTGTGTTGTGGCCTTCTCAACTGTCGACCGGGATTCCTTTGACGCAGTAACAAACTGGCTGCAAAAGGTAAGTGACTCAAAAGGTTGTTATACAACAGAATGATGTCAGTGCCTCACAAACACACATGTATCCTGTACATAATATTTATGACACGTAACCTTTTTACAGTTGAAATTGTGTTTGATTATATGCACACCTACTGGGTATAATTAATTGAATTTGAAATGGTGTGCACGTGTGTGTGTGTGCTTGTGTGCACGTGTGTGTGTGTGCTTGTGTGCACGTGTGTGTGTGTGCTTGTGTGCACGTGTGTG
>CM034532.1:76127579-76147883 GCA_020002185.1 Paraescarpia echinospica | reverse complement strand
TTTTCTTGCAAATTTATGTTCTATTATATGCTATATACGAGAATAATTCAATTAAATACAGATTTCTTGTGTATAGCGGAACTATGTTGCGCATGCGTCAGGTGTAGTCGAATCCGTTTTATCGCACCGATATTATTTACGATTTCCAAACGTTTCTTTCATTCATAAATGAACGAGACACTCGTATAACTACATTGGAATACAATCCCATGGTTGTAATTGCAATCTGACATATCTAAACCAAGTTTTTGACAAATTAGCTTCCCTAACAACCAGCCTAAAACCTACTAAACAAGATGGCGAACTAGTAAACAACGGGTATAAAGCGCGCGAAACCCAAACCACCCCCAAATCAACTCATAAATCGGTGCATTCTCCCAGTGACAAAGTAAAACCTATATTATTATCATTACTAGTTCTGTTTATATACTATCAGAAATCAAGCTGAAATAAACAGTAGACACAATAAACTGTATACCAATAAGTGAGTGCATAGACCAGTCCATAGTCAGACTGCACACAGGGAAGTGTCGTGTTAGTTGGGTTTTCAGTTTGACTCATGAACCAGTGTGAGCTGGTTCAACATACACACATGTAAATATATACTTTCACATAAAGCATCATACTATTACATATCCGGATTATAGGCTGTCAAAAAACAGCAACAACAACTAAACCTTTTACACGGACAGATATTTTATAATTATTTATCTTTTATTTTTTAATATTATCTCAGTACACGTTTTAAGTATGGGTGTATTTAAGTGTGGGTGTGTTTCTTAATAACTACTTGACCGTTTTATCAATTCTTAACCACTACCACACGAGTTGGTGACATGGCAGGCTCTGTACGACATACCCCTACAAGATGCACTTTTAGATGTACCCTGTTCATGATTTTATGTCTGCAGATCACTTTTAGGTTTTTAAATGATCCCAATTTCAAAAGTTTGAGAGTTTCCATAGCAACACAACCGAGACCTATGTCAATGCCAAAGCTAGACAAGACATCCATTCTGTCACATCCTACTACATTTACAGTCCCATATGGAAAACCATAGCCCAATTAAAATGTCTCAAATCCAGCACCTCCACTGGATTACTGATCACTCCTCTACCGTACAAACCCAGGACAACAACAAAATTCTCCATACTTCTATGTATCATGCTATCAGGAGATGTTCAACTAAATCCAGGCCTCTCTAAATGTCACTCATGTAAGAAATCACTAAAGTCTAATGCACTCATCCTAACTTGTAATAAATCAACACACATCAAATGTGCCAGGATATCCAGACAAGAATTTAACAACACTTACAGAAACCTAAATGTACCATGGCACTGTTCAAATTGCTCAGCACCCTGTGGCATTTGCCATGGGGATGCCCTAAATGACCATAAAGCAATTCAGTGTGACCACTGCCTAAACTGGATCCACACACAATGCTGTGCAATAGATGACAATGAATACAAACCAGACCTGGGGCCGAAGTACTCGGTACTCATGTACTCGAGTACATTTTTGAAGTACTCGTACTCGTACTCATGATACTTATGGGTCATGTACTCGTACTCATTGTACTCAGATTTTACGAGTACATTACGAGTACATCTGAGTACTTTCTCAATATGTGCAGGGGAAAATAAATATATTTGATTATAAAATGAGATTTTCCTTAAATATTTAAATGTTCAACTATTTTTTAAATACTTTGTTATTTCTGATAGTATACAACCTTACCATCCCTACACATCCCAGTACATCCTCATTCTCTGATAACAATGACTATGATAAGGAAACATGGCAACAGTTCAGGCCATAAACCTGTTTGTTTAATTAAGCCATAAAGAGTCAATTAGCAGTTAACCCACCAGTTAGACAGGAAATGCCTTTGATGTAGTCTGGAGACCATGCCACTTGGCACTGGCTGACAGTGCTAACTGCTAAGAACAAGAACTGTGTCTTCCTCTATAGAAGTAAGGTGGCTCAAGTCAGACTGTCTCCTACACTAGTATAATCCCATGCCAGCAGCCTGGCTAAAAAGTCCAAAGGGGATGCTGAGCCTGTTATGTGGACATGTGCTAACCCTCTCAACAACTAGTAGTCTACGATCAGAAAATATAAATTGCAAACTTATAACGTCAGCAGATGAACGTGAGGTGAACGAATACCTCAGTCAGCCATGTACAGATTGAAGAAGAAGAAGGTAAGTTCTTATATAGCGCAGTATCCAGTCCTCAGGACGGCTCAAAGCGCTTAACACTTTACTCCCTGGCAGACCTGTTCAATCGAACACCATCTCGACTTCTCTGGGAAGCATCCAGAGAAGTCGAGTGACCTCACAGTGACCCACTGCAGTTCTGAGTTTTCCAACTCTGGCTCAGTTGGTCCCTCACCATCTCAGCATGCCAGCCTCATCAGCCCCAGTTGAAAGGGTATTTAGCATAGCGGAGAAAGTATTCTGCCCTGAACAGTGCAGCCTGAAAGACTAAACCTGTGAACAACTCATGTTCATTTGGTGCAATGGCAAGTAGATGATAAGATCATAGGATGCCACTGAAATGAATGCCAATGAAGTGAATTTAATTGTTGATGAAATAGAGGTTTTTTAGTTTTCCTCATAACAAATTTATCAACTGCCATTACATATTCACTTGTGCTGAGTTATATAAATTAGATTAATTAATAATTTTAAAATACGTTATTATTTAATATTTATATTTTTTTAATGTACTCGTACTTTTACTCGTACTCATGAGAATGTACTCGTACTTGTACTCGTACTCAGCTTTTAGCAATGTACTCGTACTCATCCATCATCAAAGTACTCGTACTCATAAAAATGTACTCGGCCCCAGGTCTGATACAAACGATTAATAAATTCCTCATGTTCGTGGGCCTGCCCCGAATGTAACAACTTCAATTTCACAAATTCTTTCTTCAGAGATACAGAAATCCCAACGGCAAATCCCTTTTATCCTCTGGACAGTAACAGTCATAACCTAAACGAAACCACCAACAACAATACAACTAATAGCAAGAAAGCATATAGACCGAAAAAGAGACCAAACTTCAGATGCATCCTCGTAAACTGCCAAAGCGTTAAAAAGAAAGCCTCAGACATCGAAGCACTAAACAATCTACACAACCCAGGCATCATCTGTGGCACTGAATCATGGTTAGATCCCTCAATAAAAAATGGAGAAATATTCCCAAGCAACTTTAACGTCTTTAGAAAGGACAGAGAAACAGACACTACTGGAGGGGGGGGTATTTAAAATATCAAAATATAACCTCATCACAAGCCACCTACCAGACCTAGACACTAACAGTGAGAGCATTTGGACTGAAACCCAGATAACATGAATGAAACCAATAATCACGTGTACCCTCTATCGTGCCCCAAATGACTCTCATGGAACTCAAATCGAAGAACAAGACCTAGCCCTTTCTAAATTAGGTAACAAGATCAACACACATAATGTCATCATTACTGGCGATTTCAACCTCCCTAACATCAATTGGGAAATCCACCAAGTCACACCTAACAATGGATACAGTACAACTGCTGCCAATAAATTACTCTCTCTTACAGAGGAACATGGACTGATCCAACATGTCAAGGAACCCACGCACAGACAGGGAAATGCCAACAATATGTTAGATCTCGTCTTCACCAATAGACCTGGGTTAATAAAGAAGATAAATGTAGTAGACGGAATAGCAGACCATAGCACAGTCATCATTGGTATAAACATCTCACCCAAACGCAAACATCGTCCGAAACGTAGTCTTCATTAGAAATAAAGCCGACAACATTAACATCCAGAAATCTCTTGAAAACTTTACAAACGAATACTTCTCTCAAAACCAAAACATGACAGTCAATGACAAGTGGAATCTTGTTTCCACGAAAATGATCAACATTATGAACCAATATGTACCGCACCGTCTTACTACTTCAAGAAACAGCTATATAACAAAGCAAAAAGAACTAGAAATCCAGAAGACTGGAAAGAATTCTGTGACATCAGGAGAAACATGCATAAACACCTTCGTTCTGCTAGACTATCCTACATAAGTCAATTCCTGACAACAACAATAACAGAGAAACCTAAATCATTTTGGAGCTTCATTTCTAAACTTAGACAGGATAACCAGGGTATTGGGGACCTTAACATTGCGGGTAACATCATTAGCAACGACAAACATAAAGCCTTAAACAATCAGTTCCAAAGTGTCTTTACACACGAAGGAAATTCCACCCTACCAGATATGGCCAGAAGTCCACATGGAGAAATCCCCAAACTAACAATTTCACTTAAAGGAGTACTTGATCAACTGTCCAAAATTAACATTTCTAAATCGCAAGGACCAGATGG
Organism: Paraescarpia echinospica; assembly: GCA_020002185.1. Classification (NCBI taxonomy): domain Eukaryota; kingdom Metazoa; phylum Annelida; class Polychaeta; order Sabellida; family Siboglinidae; genus Paraescarpia; species Paraescarpia echinospica. The sequence continues at coordinate 76,143,500 of CM034532.1, read as the reverse complement.
CATTCCACCATGGTTCTTAAACAGATATGCCTCTCATCTAGCACCAGTAATACATGACATTTTCCAATCATCTGTTGACTCTGGACAAGTCCCCAATACCTGGAAAGAACCCAATGTAACAGCAATTTTTAAGAAAGGAAGTAGAGCAGAAACATCTAACTACAGACCAATATCCTTAACACCTGTGGTTTCTAAACTTCTTGAACACATCACACATAGTCACATTATGAAACACCTTGAACAGCACCACATTCTAACTGACCACCAACATGGCTTCCGTGCCAAAAGATCAACTGAAACACAATTAATTCAAACAATCCATGACATAAGCAAATCACTTGATGAGAAGAAATCTGTAGACATGGCCATCCTTGACTTCACCAAAGCATTCGATAAAGTTCCACATAAAAGACTAATCCACAAACTCAAACACTATGGCATCACAGGCCCAATATCATCATGGATAAATAGTTCCTTACAGGAAGAACTCAACAGGTTGTTATAAATGGATCCAAGTCAACATCAACTCAAGTCATTTCTGGGGTACCACAGGGCACAGTACTGGGGCCCCTACTTTTCCTACTTTACATAAATGACCTGCCAGACAATCTTTCCTCAACTGCTCGCCTTTTGCAGACGACTGCCTGTTATATTCACCGATTAAAACTGACCAAGACACATCTGTCCTCCAAAACGATCTGCTCAAACTTGAGAAATGGCAACACACGTGGCTTATGAAATTCAACCCCACTAAATGTTATACAATGACAATAGCCTCAAGAAAACCGACACCAAATCTCTACACCTTCTGCAGACAACAACTTAAACCTGTTGAATCGCACTGTTATCTTGGCATACATATATCAAATACATTATATTGGACAATACAAAGCAACTCAGTCACAAAAAAGCACAACAGACATTGGGAATTATTAGAAGAAATTTAAATAAATGCCTAACCCAAATCAAGTCCATAGCCTACAAAACCCTTGTCCGCCTTATACTTGAATATGTGTCAGCAGCATGGGATCCACATTGCCTAAGAAATATCAAACTCATAGAAAGAACACAGAGACAAGCCGTCAGATTTTGTAAGAACAACTGTTCTAGAGAGCCAGGAACGGTAACACAACTCGTTAAAGATCTCCAGCGGGACACCCCCCAATCAAAAAGAAAAACCCAAAGACTTAGCATATTATATAAAATGGAACATAACCTCATAGATATCCCACTAGATCAATACATCAAACGCAATACCAGATGCTCACGTAAACATAATAAAAAGTTAGTACAAATCAGGCACTCGACAAACATATTTGGAAACAGCTTTTTCCCAGTCACAATAAAACAGTGGAATTCTCTACCTCCAAGCATTGTATAAAGTACACCACTGAATTCATTCCAGATTAGTCTAGCCCAACATGTAAAAAATTAATCCATAAGAGCCATCATGCGCACTGGCGTGATGTGTCCATAGGACATTTTGCCAGTCAAAATACAGATACCCCTTAGAATGTAGGCACAACTGTCCAGGGGTTTAGTGGGCACTGTCTATTGACTCAAGCCTCTGCCAGTGACCAATTACAGATTAGTCACACTTTCCACCAGCCAGCCACAGTGAGGTGTGACAGATGTTGTGGGAAAAGGGATTAGTTGAACAAAAGGACTGGAAGCATGATAGATCTGCTGCTGTAGTAGACCATTTAGTTAGCAAATTTACCAATTTAGGGGACCATAGGTGCCCTTAGAATAATTCAATCAAATTAAGATTTCTTGTGTACAGTGACACTACAACATGAAATGTATATGCAAAATTAGAGAAAAGGTTGCTGAACAGTTTTAAAAAATTGGCAAAATGTTACACTTTTACCAGTTTTGGGGTCCTTGGAGGCCCTAGAGAGCCCTTAGAATGATTCAATTAAATACAGATTTCTCGTGCATAGTGGCAGTGCCCTAAGATATGTCTATGCAAAATTAGAGAAAAGTTGCTGAACGGTTTCTGAGATACGGCAGCTAACGGCGGACGCAGAGTGATGGCAACAGTCCCTTGGACCTTCGGCCAAAGGACTAAAAAACCATTGCAGTGATGGGACAATGGATCCTGACTAGTTTGGGCATGTTTGGTGTGATTACGAGGATCATTAATTTAGGTTGGCCATTTAAATAAAAGATTACTAATTGTGAGAGAAAAATCTGCCAAAACATGAAGGTATGGTAGTCTAGGTTTATGATAATTAATCATTTAATTATATATTATTAAAAATAATATAATTAAATACATATTTTTATTGTCAGTCGGAAAGGCTTATAAGCCTTTCTAAATGCAACATTAAGTTCTTATATAGCACAGTATCCAGTCCGTAGGACTGCTCAAAGCAGTTTACAATTTATTCCCTGGCAGATCTGTTCAATTGAACACCATCTCGACTTCTCTGGGAAGCATTCAGCCATGCTGCAATTAATGCTCGAAGACTCCTACTTCGTCTTCGAAGTTCTAGTCATAGCTAGTGTAGAGAATTTAGAACGATAACACACATAGTATAAAATATTCTTAATAACTGAATGTTGTAGTGCTCCAAAAAGCCAATTTATATGCAAATGGCTATAGCTGGGGTGGGGGGTTTGTTTACATTTGAGGCCATCTGGTTTTGGGGAGGCAAGAGGGCCTTTGTTCAGAAGGTTACTGTAAGTTCACTGCCACCCTGCCAACATTTCTAGAGACCCCTAAGACTTTGGAAATGACATAATGAAGGGACAGTGCCTGTCCCAAGGCTACAGATTTAGCTGTACAAAAGGAGGGCTTTAATGAGGATCAGGTCTGGCTGTTGGGGGATGCAGCCAGACACTGCAAGGGAGCTATTTGTTAGAACAGGCCCGAAGATGCATGCTGGAGCAGTGTGTACATAACACAGGCCAGTGATGTATCATGGCGACTACTGGGGCACACTGCCGGAGGAACGTTTCTCATGAAGCACTGTCACCGAGCACCCTGCGAGAAGTACTAAAAGACTATCGCAGTACACCCGTGACAATCAGTTATTCGCAGACTCAGTGAGTAACTCGGTTGCTGTATATAAGTTGCTGCCGTCTGAACTTTTCGTTCTGACACCTATAAGTATAACTTGGTTGCTGTATATAAGCCGCCGCCGTCTGACCTATCGTTCTGACACCTATAATTCGGTTGCTGTGTATAAGCCGCCCCCGCCGTCTGAACTTATGGTTCTGACATTTAGAATATATGGGTTACAATTCGGTTGCTGTGTATAAGCCGTCGCCGTCTGAACCTATCATTCTGACATTTAGAATATATGGGTTACAATTCGGTTGCTGTAATAGCCGCCGCCGTCTGAACCTATCGTTCTGACATTTATAACTGGGTAGTATTTTGCAGACATAGCCGCATATTGTGTATTGTATTGGTAGGGTTTTCCGCATATAATAAACTGTGAAAACGTATAACTTATCATTAGTACGACTGAGTGAGTGAACGTGTGCCTGTATGCTTCTCTGCCGACCGCTCGCCGCAAACTGTCAAACGCTACACTAGTATACACGGATTCACGGTTCTACCATATATTGGCATCCGCCATCTTAAATAAGTTTGTTTTGCTTTGTTATCGTAACCAGGTGCGTTTATTTACTCGCAACTCTGATTTGGGTTAAGATGGCATCGGAACCGTGAATCCATGTAATGAAATAACCACGTGCGTTTATTTACTCGCAACTCTGATCTAGACTAGGTCAAGATGGCGTCGGAACCGTGAATCCGTGTATTAGCCTTACTCCCCCCTTACTTTAGTATTAAAATTGGCCCTCATTATTTCTACAAGTTATTGCTGCACATAGCCCATGTATGTGTAAATACTACTAGAAATTACATGACAAGCGTAACACTGAACTAATTATTGTGTAAAAGACAAGTTTTCATATTTTGGGCGATAATAGGGTACGCTCCTATGAAATGCACCACGACCTTCACTAGGAATAGATAAACTACAAAGAATGCGCATTCCAACAGTACGTGCATTTGACAGTACGATATACCAATATATGAACAATGCTGCAGAATTGTAACGAATGTTGTTAATAGTGCTGCAACAATGCATACTAACGTTTGATCCTCGCTGAGAACCCTGCAAAATTTGTCCGCGGAGCTGTCAAATTCTAAAGTGCAGCCACCTGTGAGAAAGTTTCGAAACGACTCAGTTCACAATTACTCTGACAGGGGGCGTGAAGAAACTTTTCACAGGGACCATTCATTCTACCAAATGATTTACATCTAATTCTTCCTGATTTATCCCATGTATTATGTTTTGTTTGCATTCCCTTCAACATTACATTACAAAACAGACATGTAATATGTGCAATGTATTTCCAGCTACTGATGTGAGGTTGTGTGACACAAAACTAAAAGAAATACTCCCGGTGTCCAGCTGAGATCGGCAAGTTGTTGGGTACGCAAGATGCTTACGTGTCGCGAAACTAACTGTAACATGCTCCAATTAGTAGCTTGAATCGACATTGACAATTAGTGCGACAGTAATAGTATGTAGTGTTCAATAGCACCAGAGGCGGTTCCGGAAGTTGTGGGTGATGTTTTCTCATTCATTGACAATGTCAGATTATCGTTAATCAAACAAACTTACAAACTGTCATGTCTTTTTTTTATGATTTCACACAATCATGACAATGACTGTCAGCGTCAACGACTACAGTGCCAGATGATTTCCTTGTGGGAGAGTACAAGTCAAGTATTTTATATTATGCCTACGTGCTTGCTGAAATACTAAGTCTAAGATGGGCATAAAAGTCAAAGACTGGGCAACTCGAAGAGTTCTTGCAGTTGTCTGTGTTGTAATTGCCAGCATTCTATTTATACCTTGGTTCAGAGCACTTCTGAATGAAGCTAAGCCTGAAGGGACAATGTTCATTGATGCAACTTCAGTTGTGAATTTGTTGTCAGAAGAAGAAAATGAAGGAGGCAAAGGTATGTATTTAAAGTTAATAAAACTTTAAAAATCCCAAGAAGTTCTGAATGAGTTCCTAGGGCCAGCAGGGGCTCAGTATATAATCAATGGAATGGCCTGAGGCTGAGCTGATACTTCATGCATAGATAAACACTGACATAACACAACCTGTCAGCAAATTGGAAGGCATATCTTTCTGTTTGCTGACAGGTTGTGCATTGTTCTTATTCACTGTTCGGTGATAGAATAGTTACTCAATAATGACTGTAATCATTATACGGAAGGAAGGAAGTTCCGCAAGATTTCTTGGGTCGTTCCATTGATGCTGCCTAGGACTATATAGTGTACTACTTTAGAACACAGGAATCAAACTTTTGTCTAATTCTCTTGCTGCCATGTTTGAACTTCCATCAAAGTTTGGGTAATTTCTTTCACTTCACGTTGTTTATATTTAAATGTTCACTCAGTACTTGGCTGTCAACAATTTGAAAAATTTGTATGTTCAAGAATAAATCATGCAGCAACTGTAGCATGGCTGAATCATGTTTCACAGAGAAGTTTATATCATGTTCAAGTGATTCACCAGGGTCAAGTGTAGTCCTTTGAGCAGTTCTATGGATTAGATAACTAAACACTTTATTTTTTCACATGTACAACATTGTACATAGCCTATTGCCATTTTTGTTAAAATATCTGTTTGCGTACATGTGTACATGCAGGTATGCCTGCATGTACACATTGATTCATGCAGGTATGCCTGCATGAGTCAATGTGTGGAGTGCTCATAGAGCCAATAAATTATTTGGTTATTTATTAAGTTCTTTCTTCTTTTCAGATGTACCATTTGAAGTTTCTGCAACGAATGTGATATGTGAGATAGGTGCAGGCAGCTTTATCAACTTGAAACCAAAGTAAGAGTTGTTTGATTTCTTCCTGATCGATTCTGGCTAATGTGTGGCTATGATCTCTGTTATATGAATAAAACAGGTACCCAGGGTAATACCTTTAATTTTATGACTAACAGTATCACCAATTACGCATCAGTTATTTATTGCATGGTTCAGAGAACCTTGCATTATACTTGAAGAATGCCTTGATTGCCTGGCAGAAGTGATGGTAATAATAATTCTATAAATAAGTTCTAAGGTCGTTTTGACTGAAAATTTCATTTTTGATGCATGTACAATAAGTTTGTGTGAAATAAGAACATTTCAGATTGTACATGATGCTTGTTTTTGCTAATTAATAAATCAAAGAGATTGTTGATATTTGCTTTGATGTGCCTATGAGCTTGGTTTCCAAGGATTTACCTACAAAGGAAGCTACTTTTTTATTCTTAACTTTTGATATACCATTACTGTGTTGTTTATTTATATTTAATCCTGATATTTCATGTGTATGTTAACTTTATTCATCCTTTACTATAATCATGTAAACAGTTATTTATATTTGTACCCCCTATTTCTCTGACTTTACAATACAGTTCTTCGAAACAAGCAAAATATATATTATAGTAAGCCATAATCATACTGTAGATGTAATAAAATCTAGTGTCAGGAATGTTTTAATATTTGCTTTCAGACACGTCTACTTCAGATCAATGACAGTGACAATCTTGCTCAGCGATGACAGTATTGTCAGGACTATTGGCAGCTTCACACTTGAGCCATTCTCTCATCGCCAAATATTTATTCCAATACACTCAAAAAGTGTAGCTGGTCACTGCGTGATGTCATTTAAGCCTGACTCCGAAGAACTTGCGGGACTCGATCTATTGCAAATCCAAATCAGAGTTGTACACCAGATTTTCTTCAGCTATCTGAGCATCGTTCTTGGTTGGTGCTACGTTGTGATGTGGAGTGCCACCTATTATCCACAGTTGTACAAGAACTGGAGGCGAGGAAGTGTCATAGGTTTCAGTTTCGACTACATTGCACTCAATATCACCGGACACATCTGTTACTGCGTCTTCAATACGTCCATGTTCTACAACAGAAATATGCAGGTGAGACACACACTCACACACACACACACACACACACACACACAAACACACACACACACACACACACACACAATACTGTCATTGCTGAGCAAGTATTTTATGTACAAAAAAACAAATGTGCCTAGTCACAAAAACAGTTTGATCTCAGACACATTTGGGAGTAAGATGCAAAATTTTGAGATTTGGGGATTACCTGGTAAATATATGAAAGAAGTCTGAAGACAATTTGCATCAGAGTTTCGGAAAATATGGCAGTTTAACATGGAATGAAACATGAGCATGCTATCAGAATTATTTAGGGTGTATTTTGTTCAACATAACATTTAAAAAGCCTTAATTTTGCATAAGGTAAACTTTTAATTAAACATCACATTCATTTTTTATTTCTTCGTTTAACTGAGTTTCTAAACATATTTTCATACTTTGCAAAAATGATCATTGAATTTATACTTTTGTGTCTGTCTCTGCAGGAGGCCTACACAGACCTACATCCAAAGGGAACCATTCCAGTGAAGGAGGTTGATGTGTATTTCTCCATACACGCTGTTTCTATGAACATCCTCCTCATCCTTCAGTGTTTACTCTTTGAACGCGGCCAACAGAAAGTGTCCTTGGCCATTGTCACACTGGTTGGTGGTTTCTGGCTGATGATATCGGCAGGACTGTTGGCCGCAATACAGGAGAAGGTGTCATGGCTGGCATACCTCTACTGGCTGTCCTACATCAAAGTTGGCAGCACTCCTATCAAGTACGCACCACAGGCGAGTGGCATTTTATCACTAATCAGACACACCTCTTTTCTGATGACATCCATATATTTGACTTGAAATAAATACACCAGTATTGCTGTTAGTTTATTAATCAGCCTATGTAGCATTGCTGTTGTGACTGAGCATGATCATCTATTAGGCTACCAAACATACATAGGCCTACATTGAACAAAGTCTGTTAACTTTTGTTGAAAATCTGCTTAGCATCAAAAGTACATTATTGCTCTGACTGCTAAAGTGTATTGTTTTATACCTGTGTGGTTCTCTCTGGTTACATGGTTTGTGGGGGCCAATTTATTGATGGTGGACACTGGACATTAATCCTTACTTTTCACTCCTTGTATTTTGCTCTCTTGATGTGTTCTCTCTTGTCTGTATCCTCATATGATCCTCTTTGAAAAGGGTCGAAAACTTACAAGAAAGGCAGTTACAATCATTGGATATCTCTAAATGAAATTAGTTCAGTTAAACTGAATTATCCTGAAGAATCTTCACTAAGTTATTGATTGAGGCATAAAGATGCTTTCTGACTAAGACTGAAATGATGAATGACGATGCATGTGTTTGTTGTAGCTGTACATGAACTACCAGAGGAAAAGCACAGACGGCTGGTCCATCTACAGCTCTGTCATGGATGGTCTTGGGGGTGTGTTTAGTGTTCTTCAAATGACAATAGATGCATTCAATAATGGTAAGTATGAAGATATAGCACCTTGTGATTGCCACTCAGAGAATTAACCTCAGGTGGACCCTGTTTCATTTATAATGTCAGTTGCTGCTGTAGCTCCTCAGAAATATGTTATCATGATTACACTTTCTAAGATATGAATTAGTTTACAATAACAGGAATTACAGTATGCATTTGTGACCTTCTTTCTGGAGTGTCATAGCATACATAATGGCTGGAGATTTGGACACTTAATCAAGAGAATCTAGGTTTGAACACACCTGCTGCTGTTTCTTTCTCTTTTGTGTCAGTTCACTCAGCTATATAAATGAATACCAGTGGCGGATATTTGTGCATGTCTTCATGCATTAACTGCATTAATTAACTGCAGCATGGCTGAATGCTTCCAAGAGAAGTCTGGGTGGTAGTCGAATGAACAGGTTTTCCTTGGGGTGAAGTGTCAAGTGCTTTAAGTTCTAAGGACTGGATACCTCGCTATAAAAACATGACCATCTAATTGTACGGAAGATGGGTCCTATGACATTGTTCATGATATCAGAGGCATTGGCGACTGTCCTGCATAACCATTTCATGTTCAGTAACCATTATCCAGAATTCAGACACAAGTAGTTAGCTATTTTAGGTAGGATCTTCGTGGTCTTCTACGGAGTAGAAGATTTTAGCTGTTTTACTTTTTAATTAATTTGTTCAACAATGACTTACAGCACAGCTGTTTTGCGTGTAATAATAGTTAATAGGACAAGAACCAGAGCTATGATGAATCTGGTAATGATGCGCTTTATTAGAAATCATAGGTGTTGTTTTATATATGCTTCGATGTGTTTCTTTCAGATGACTGGGACGGCCCTCTGGGGAATCCTGGAAAGTTGGGTCTCGGCATCATCAGTCTGATCACTAACTGTGGATTTGGAATTCAACATTTCATCCTTTATTCTCGCACGAATGCCAAACGAGTAGGCATATTGTAAATAAGAAAGAGTAACATATTTTACAAATGAAAGTGATTAGTTTGATCTATGACACACAAGCAGTCAGTTGTAGTGAAGTTGGAAGGAGAATAACTGGTAGTAGCACATTTTTACCTGCACGAATAATACCGCTTTGAGTCTAGATTTAACCAGGATACTTAATACAGCATGAAAGACAAAGTCCAGAAGAGGTTGGATACAATCAAAATGTAGTTTTAGTCAAACAAACTGCAGATGTATGTGCAGATAATGAAAGATATACCTGGTGAGCACATTTACTGGGTGGGAGATTGTATGGAGAAATCTCAGTCAGGCCAGACTATGATGTTTTTATTGGATTTTGTGGAAACTCATTCTGGCCATGAGACCCTGGGGCGAGTCATTATTATTATGGGTTGTTTCCATTGTGTTAATTCCAGTTAACCAAGCTTAATGCGATACATTATGATCCTTTAATGCATGTATGAACATTACGTTGAACCATCTACATGCGATTGATCACCAGGGTTGGACTTTACAATCTCAGTTACATCTTAGCTCCACAGTAATCCCTTATTATTACACTTTATAAAATATTATTTTGTTTGTAATAATATAACCTTTATTATGGTTATGTCATCTTATTTTTATGTCCAGAATTACAAGTGTTTTTATTGGGGCTGCATCCCTGGCACCTTTTTAACAATTTGATTCAACATTTGTATTTATGCATCATGGTTAGGATATGTGCTGAACTTGTTCGTAAGGTTATGTGAAAGCACCCATGATTGTAACTAATTATATAATTTGACAACTTTACAATTAAATTCATGACATTAAAAAATTAATACAATTAATAGAGTAGTATATCCATGACATTAAAAAATTAATACATTTAATAGAGTAGTATATTACAATTATTACAGTCAACGCAAACACTGTTGGTCACTGGCCTAGATAGATGATGTGCCAAGTGAATGAGATTCTGGAGCAGATAATCCAACAGTGGCTTAGAACTGTCGTGTGATGAATGGGCAACTTGACGAGTTATCAAAACAGCCACTGCGGTACATATCGAGCAATCTCATAGAAAGAGGGAATCATTGTTATATAATGTTAGATGTAAAATATGTGTGATTATAGTCTTCAAATGTCAGGCAGCAAATATATAATTATATATATATTCTATAGAATACAGGGTGAACACAATTACATTGTGCTTACAAGGATCTAAATGCAGGCATTATGGGTGTTCTTTCACATGTTAATGATATTTTATTGTGTATTGTTGATTAAACTCTGTGATGTTGTATTGCAAGGCAGTTACAGATGTTAATTACCGGTATGAACAAACCTTCTTGCCTACAGCAATGTGTTAATTGTGCATTTACCAAGATTTGTTTGCTTGTGTAACTCTACTTGCAAATTGGATGGATTGTCAGTTAGTTGACTCGTCCAGTACGTCGCAGTTTGTCTTAGTCACAATCAAAATTCTGCGGCATGCGGTTGTAACTTTTTAAAACTTTGTCGTATGTTTTTGTCATAAAGAAACATTTGTGGCCAGAATTTAAACAAAATATACGTTGGAAGATCTGAACACACCAAGTACTCTGCATCCTTTTTTTTTATGGAGCTGTTGCTAGGTAACAGGTCACGGGATGGATAGGTCAATTGGGGACTAGCCGACACGTCATCAGGAGGCAAGAAACCAAGTGCATCAGATATCACCATTACATATTTTTATTCTTAGCTCAAACCCATGGACCATATCTGCTGTTGCCCGTTACATTTCCTGGTAAAGTGAATGTCAAGCTACACTGGTGCCCCTGGAGAGCGACTCATCATTCAGTTCCCATGTAAAGCAACACCCACATAACTACAGTTAATTTTGTTCTATTACATGGCCGGTTGGTACACCAGAAGCCCACGATGCAAGGAAAAGATAGAACATTGAATCTTGACGCCTGGGAGGAGACTGCCCCCAGAGTTCTTCTTCACTGTCTTGTGGTTACTTCTATCCAGAAGAATTTTCCACAGTTTGGATATTAATTAATTGGATTGGACCAAGCAGCAGTGTACAGTCAAACCTTGCTTTACAGTCACCTCTCTAATACAGCCATCTTGCAATTCAGCATTCCCAAACTATTTCGGTAGAACCATCACCTACCTATTCAAGTGACGTTGGTCCAGTCCCGACTGTACTGGTAACCTTAATATTGAGGTTCCAAGGGGCACGACTGGGTATGAATGGGTCCTGTACTACAGCGTAGCTATTTACATGAATATATAATATGCACTATATATATATGTCGGTTTGTGATGGTACAAGTTGTAGTAAGTGTATATGATACTATGTATTACACACCGACAGTGTAAATGTGACGACACGTTATGTTTGACATTTGTTGCTATGTATTATGCAAGTTATTGGGCGATGTTGTTTACATATTGTTGTGTACTGAAATGATATTACATTATTGCCCCTCAACCATGATCTCACACAGAATTAAAGTACACGTAATTGCAATGTACTGCTGCTGCACTGCTTGAATGTGTTTTGTTGTATGGAATATATTTTATTATAAATAAATTGTGCACTCCATGTAACACGCTTTTATATGTTGCAAAATCATTGCCTACATAGATACACTGTTTCACAGAACAGACTCTAGCAGAATGAAAAGTTGTGCCATTTCTTATTCTTGTGTGCAAATTTTGAGTAATTTCTCCGCTTCCTCCCTGCGGTGTGGGGTTCACATTACTTTGTAGCTTCTTCTGCTTTGCATGTTAATGCTCTCCATGTCCCGCTGTCCTCTGCAATGGTCTTCCATTCTTGGCCTTTTGTATCTTTCCTCCCATTGTCTTGTTTCGTGCTGTCATTCTCTCTCAGCGATGTGTGTCCTTTTCTTCTGCCACCCTCTTCTACCTTCCATGCTCCTATTGACAGTCTTGATGTCTTCACTCATTCTGTGTACATGATATCCTCCTGCCCATCTCACTCTGTGTACATGATATCCTCCTGCCCATCTCATTCTGTGTACATGATATCCTCCTGCCCATCTCATTCTGTGTACATGATATCCTCCTGCCCATCTCACTCTGTGTACATGATATCCTCCTGCCCATCTCATTCTGTGTACATGATATCCTCCTGCCCATCTCACTCTGTGTACATGATATCCTCCTGCCCATCTCATTCTGTGTACATGATATCCTCCTGCCCATCTCATTCTGTGTACATGATATCCTCCTGCCCATCTCATTCTGTGTACATGATATCCTCCTGCCCATCTCACTCTGTGTACATGATATCCTCCTGCCCATCTCATTCTGTGTACATGATATCCTCCTGCCCATCTCACTCTGTGTACATGATATCCTCCTGCCCATCTCATTCTGTGTACATGATATCCTCCTGCCCATCTCATTCTGTGTACATGATATCCTCCTGCCCATCTCACTCTGTGTACATGATATCCTCCTGCCCATCTCACTCTGTGTACATGATATCCTCCTGCCCATCTCATTCTGTGTACATGATATCCTCCTGCCCATCTCATTCTGTGTACATGATATCCTCCTGCCCATCTCACTCTGTGTACATGATATCCTCCTGCCCATCTCATTCTGTGTACATGATATCCTCCTGCCCATCTCACTCTGTGTACATGATATCCTCCTGCCCATCTCATTCTGTGTACATGATATCCTCCTGCCCATCTCATTCTGTGTACATGATATCCTCCTGCCCATCTCATTCTGTGTACATGATATCCTCCTGCCCATCTCATTTTGCCTCCAACTAAAGGTGTACAGTTGAACTTCATTTTACGGTCACCTCGGTAATACAGCCACCTCACAATTAAGGTCACCCTCGGACAGTCCCAAATTATTTCTGCATCAGTGAATTATAGGAAATGTGTCGGTTTCCTCTCCATCCAGGTCACCTGCCTTGTCCCGAGGGTGAACTTTGTAGTGAAGTTCCACTCTTCTTTCATTTTTTCGTGTCAATCTCTTCTCAATTCCTTCATCTTCTTGGGTTACTTTGCATATTCTTCGGACTCATTTTTTTCTGCAACCTGTTGCTTCTATATTTCTAGCAGTCCAGTCCACACAGACTTCCAACAATTTTCCTTTTAGATGTTTCTTCAGTTTTTTGGTCTCACATAATGCTCTTCTTACTACCTCCTCCAAGCACACACACTCCTAGTCACCTATCCACATGCGTCAGTCTTTTCTAGATTCATTTGCAGGCCATTTTTTCTAAAAATGTTATTCCATTCTTGTATTTTTTCTGCAGTACTTCTTTGTTATCAGCCACCATTGCTTCAGCATACGTGCACAGTAAGTTCTTGCAGTTAGGGGTCAGGACACTGTTAAACTTCCTGCATGGTTACTGAAGAAAAAGTGCAGTATATTTTGGGGAAATTATTTTTTTTACAATATTCACCTCCGACATTTGAGTAGTCAGATTTTTAGATATGATTGTAGAAGCTGTTGACAGTAAAATGGTGTATTTTTAGCTGATTTTACTAAGCGGAAGGGTATTTGGCTAGTTGACCCTTTAGCCGAATTACTGCCTGCATCCATTTGTAAATATTGACGGGTGTCATACATACAGACATTTTGTAAGAGCTAGAAATACTAGATTTTGACTAAACTCGACCAGCATGTCAATGAGATGATGATAACGACAGGTGAGAAGTTAAATACATTTTCTAGGTCACGTTTTCTTATAATCAGACAAAACGTTAACATGGTCGCCAATGGGAAAACTATCAGTGTGCTGACCCCGTTACGATACCTTTCAACAGATCAGGTTTATCAACATGAAAAGCAGGGGACTCGAGGCACTTCCCCGAGCCCTACTCCAGTTCCACTCCAGATTGTTCTGATGATTCTCGTTCGACTCTCACCAGAGCTGTTGTCTTCATGTACATTACCTCCATCCATCCATCTCATGATTGCCAAATGCAGTTTCTAACATTGCTGTGTCAAATGCCACTTTCCAGATTTACAAAACGAATGCTGCATCATTTCTTAATTCTCTTCTCAATCATTTGTCTGAGAAGGCAAACAATCTGGCCACATAATCCCAGCTGAATCTCTCCAATGTTACTATCTACGCTAAGTACTATAAATATTATAATGCGTAGCCTCACCCTATGGATTTAATTCGAGTATCATTTCCAACAATTTCAGGGATTGGCTTAGTAATGTGATGGTCCCCCTCACGTACTATTGGCGCAGTGGCTCCAGGCCTCCTCTTCCGAGACTTCCTTAACTGCGGGTATCTTCCCTGTGGAAACAGCAAGCTATTTCATATAAGTAAGTAAGTAACTTTTAGTAAGTAGCTTTATTTATAGCGTAACATACAGTTATATATGTCATACTGGAATTGGAAATGTGTGTTACATTGCATGGATGTCACTTGGCTAAAAGCCGTCTTCCAGTGACACCATTTGATTGTCATTACTCTATGATTACAATCATAACAATCATCAAAATCAAGTTAAACAACTCACTCAAATTCATCACCAACCCACCTCCGTACTAGATAATATTAAACCAGAGTATTATTTAACATATAGTATGTGCTGTTGTTGGTGATATATGACAACGAACTGAGAAGTATGATCAATTGAAGTATATGTAAGTGAATAGAAAGGCGATCCAAACATTTGTACTTGGTTAACAACGTAGTGTAAGAACGGTAATAGACTTACAAACAAAGGTAGAGTTTCATTTAATCAGTTTCATTAGATTCTGAACATCTAGGATTTATACAATTCACTTGACGAAGATATGCGTTTAAGTAGAAATCACACAACATGCGTCTAAACTTTAACCTGTGTTTAGTGTTTCTTATTTTTTCGTTTATATTGTTCCAGATTCTTGTGAAATTATGTTTTGGTAGCTTAGACGAAAAATGGTTGTCCTATCTTTCATAACTGAGAAAAAAATATTTCTATCAATATTTTCATAACCCTTCAATATTTTAAACACTTCTATCTGATCTCCTCTCAATCTCCTGGTCTCTAGTGTTGTTAAACCGCATTTTTTTAGGCGTATTTCGTAACTAAGATCCCTCAGTTTTTGTATCATTTTAGTTGCTCTCCTCTGCCTCTTTCTAGCATATCTATGTCCTTCCTGCGATATGGCCTCCACGCTTGAATACAATATTCTAAATGAGGCCTAACTATTGTTTTGTACAGCAGTATTATTAGCTCTTTTTCCTTATACGTTATGTTTCGCCTAATTAATCCAAGGATTTGATTTCCCTTTGAAGCTGCAATTCCGCACTGCTCTGAAACCTTCATATCAGCACTAATGGTTAACCCTAAATCCTTTTCTTTTACAGTAGTACTTAGTACAGTATCCCCCTCATTGTATATTCTACCTCTTCGTTCCCATGTCCTCTGTGGAGGCATTTACATTTCCAAAAATTGAACAGCATTTGCCAGTTTTCAGACCATTTGATCAACCTGTCAAGATCATCTTGTAAATGCTGTCTATCTCCATCACTTTTATTCCTTCTAAACAC